>DWQW01011266.1:0-11555 GCA_018249695.1 Heliconius erato demophoon
GGAAGGAGTGTCTTAACACTAGGTTCCCTCTGCCTACCCTGCCGTGTGCGGGATACAGCGTGTGAAGCTGATTTATTTATTTAATTTTTATTAAAACAATCTTTATTGATATAACCTTCGAATTTAAAAGCATGAAAGACCTTCCGTTAAGTGTGGCTAAGTGATATGTAATATATAATTTATAAATGTTTTATAATGGAGGTTACTAATTAAAATGCTAATACTTACATCAAGAATTATATTGGAAATAATAAAAGCATAAGATAGCGTAGAGTTTCTAAACCTAACGAATGAATAAAATAAACTTTGAATTGGATAGTTTTACTATGAATTTAAAGCGTCTTTATACTTTTTATATGATATAACAGCTTGTTGCGAGATTTACGTAGGTAAAAAAAATGAAATTGAATGAACTTGATCTGATTGATCTTAATTTTATTTTATGACTAACGTAAGTGTCTTAATGGGGAGCGAAGTGTCTTAACACTAGATTCCCTGGTTTCCTCTTCCTACCTTGATATGTGAAACTTTCAGCTATATTGTACAATTCCGTAATGACGTTATAAATTCATAATAAAAATTTCAAAGAAAAAGTTTATTATATTCTTTTAGCCCATTAAAATAAAGACTTATTGTTAATTTTTTTAATTTCTGTATTTTATTTTTAAATACAAATGTAATCTTCGTTTTCATTGAATTTGGTCATGAAATTGGATACTCCTTTTATTTTTCACCTTTTTATTTGGAAATTAATGCGAAATAAATATATTCCTAAGTCGCTACACCAACAAAACACACTGGATAACTGTTATTTGAACTCCCTTTCCACTAGAGGTTATTAACCACAAAACAGTTAAAATGTTCATCGAGTGAGTTGTCAGTGAAAAGAACAATTAAAAGTTATGAGTGAGAATTCACTTAAATCCGGCCTGTAATAATAATTGCTCTTGAACTCTCTTGAAGCAAAACTCGTTAAAATGTAGTGCACTTCTTGCTAGACTACAGAGATGAATGCAAATAAAGGAATCGTGTCTAAAATCATTGAATTATCTACTAACGTCGATCTGTGATTGACTTTACGCTTTCAGAATTCATTTATTTCTCTTTCAGAACTTTCATATTTTAATTAAAATTATTTTAGATCGAGTGCGTAGATATGCATTGAGTGCATATATTTGTTCTCACAATTTTCTATTTTGTTTTGCGTATTAATATACTAAGCGAGATTTTGTATACATTCTTAAGTGACTGCTAATAAATAATTCTTGAGTGATCGTGACATATTTTTTTATTTAAATGAGCAGGCTTCAAGCTTTCTCCGTTACACCTCGAGATATTATATGCATTTTATTTTAAGACTAACTACTACTACTACTACTACTACTTTAGATTGTATGAAGAAAGCAGCGATCATTCCTTTACCATATGCAAGATGCTGTAGAAATAATGAAGATAGCTTGGCAGGATAAAGCCTTAGGTAAGAATAAAAGTACGAAAGATATAAAAAAGAAGAGTATAAGCTGTAGAATGAAAGAGATGCTTTCGAAAAACGGTAAAATTTTAAATAGTTATATGTTTGTCTCAAAGTAGCTCATAACGACGTTATTACGTCGATAGAGTTACCCCACGGAATATATCTCGATCGATTTATACAGATCATATATTTTCTAAGCGATCAATGTTTCTGTTGTCATTCTCAAGTGAAGGTTTGTTAAAATCTTCGTAAAGAGAACAGCAATACAGAAATACTAGCAACTGTATCAAAAGAGCAGTGCGGGGGAATGTGTATGTAAAGGGATGTACGATACAATGTACATAGACCTTGATTGACTAGAGCGCCTGGACGCTAGGAGGTTTTTAAAACAAATTGTATTCTAAATTTTCATAAGAAAAACATACATATTTCACAAACTATGCCAACGTGTGTTTGCACTCGCAGTAAATAATTACTGTAAATAGAAAGACAATACAATGATATTCAAATATCATATTTAGCATAGATATTAATGAAAACTTCAAAATTGTTTAGGTCAAAAAAACAAAACCTTTTAAACTAGTTTAATTCAATTTTACAACATAGAACAAACACATGCGTCCCGGGGTAACCACTAGGTATCCCTGTATCAATCTTTCTTATCTCAAAATCGTGCCTCACATCTCATCCACAAGAGGCGGTAAATGCGAGATTGTGGGTTCGATTCCCACTTGAGAAAATGAAATATTTTAATTTATTCGCTTTGGTCTCAACACATAATGCCTCCAGAACTCAATAAATGATTT
Source organism: Heliconius erato demophoon (assembly GCA_018249695.1). Lineage (NCBI taxonomy): Eukaryota > Metazoa > Arthropoda > Insecta > Lepidoptera > Nymphalidae > Heliconius > Heliconius erato. Next base: position 2,281 of record DWQW01011266.1, read on the forward strand.
TCAAGTCTACCTAATCGAAACTACTTGTCTTAGATTATTACCCTTCTCAAGTTATTTAAATTACGCCATTAGCTAACTCTTTGTAAATAAGGTGATCCAAACATTTATTTCAAGCATTTACATTCAAGACAAACATTTTTAAATCACACTTAGTGCAGCGCCGAGGGATCATTATGCTCACCCATACATCGCCAGTTGAAAATTGCTGCTATTACTTTAATTAAGATGGCTTGAATACTTTTGTGTTAGACTGAATCAAATAGTGTATCTCTCTGATTTTATGTTATATAGTTAAATAGATAATATTCTGTATTATCTGTATATGTTAGTAAGCACCATTATTTTATAATAGAAGGCTAAAACTAAATAGAAATTATAATTTAATGTAATTATGTTAATACCTACAATTTTTAAACATCAGAAATTAAAAATAAATTTGCTCAGATGTTTTTGATATCTTTAGATCTATAGTATCTAATCTATAACAAGAAATATTTTTTTACAAATATTCTACTTACTTACCTACTAAGCTTCACGCTTTATCTCTAACATGGTAACCAGAGAGAACGGACCGCTAAACGCTACGGTCTCTGCATACCTCTTTTCCTCGTCCACTGTCATCGGCCTCTTCATATATACTATCTCCAGTATCATCGATACTCTGTTTTCGAAGGTCATCCGAGTGTAGAAATACAAATATACTAACACTGACTAGTCTATATTCAGAACTAATTTCAACTTTTACAATCTTTCTTTTTTCGTTCACATCTTTGTTATTTGGTGTAGTGCCGTAATTTTTGTGTTGTAAAAGCGATACATTGTGCAATAAATTAAGATCATTTAAAAAAAAAACAGACTTTAAAAAAAGTTAAATGTGTTGGCAGTATGCTGACATTTTATTGTAATTGGTTAATAGCAACATTTATTATCGTGAAAATAAATGAATAACCAATTCTGTGTAAAGTTTTTCGGAAAATTCGCGCTCTATGTTCACAATGATAATGGCCAACTGAAACAAAATGTTTGCGTCCTCTCGAAATCGTAGCCGGAAGGAAGCCAGCGCGCTGCCGACTGAATTTACGATCGTTCCATATAAAATTACGTACGGCTTTGTAGGTATATAAACACATATGTACTATACAGGTTACCTCTGCCTCTCCTGCCTTAGGTAGTTCTGAGTTATCACTATGCGCCTATTCTTTGTCAGAAATTGTAGTACGCGTTCTTTTTATTACATTAAAAAAGAACCTTTTTTCAAATTTTATTTTATAGCATAGATATATATGTTCTTCTGAAATGTTCTTAAAATTTATTGTCTGTAAACGGCCTCTTCGACAAAGCAAATAATTAGTTTAAATTTACATATAAAATGCATCCTTGTAGCTTAAACCAAATTAGGTTACTAAGTAAAATAAAAAAGAAGACAATGTTTCTAAACTCTAAAATTTGTTTGTAATTGAAAGACAACAATGAGAGGTGACAAGTGAAAATAAAGTTGAATAAATCAAGCGATCGATTTTAAAAGTAATTTACACTATCAAACTAAGTGACAAAAATAAAAATAACAAATTCTCTTTCTTGCACAACGACGGGTGGAGCGTTGAATGATTAATGATAGTGTAAGTTAGTAATCTAAACTTAGAAGATAAAGTTCAAATCGATTGCAGCTTTTAATAGCATTTTCTATGCAGAAAACTTCAATTCAGAGGCCAGTCGAGGCACAGTGGCACAAGTGTAAACGCGACTGATTGTGGGTTCGATTCCCACTCGAGTAAACTAAATATTCATTTAAATTAATATTTTCATTGAGGCCAGTCGCGGCGCACGGGTACAAAGTGTGAATGTAAACGCGACTGGATGTGGGTTCGATTCGCACTCGAGGAAATGAAATTTTCATCTAAATTTATATTTCTATTTCTTCGCTCTGGTGTCGAGGCAATGTGCGGCATTGATTTCCGCCACTCAACGCGCAATGCCTTTAGAATTCGGCGGAAAGTGGGGAACACAGTGTCTTAACACAAGGTTCCCTCTGCCTACCCTGCGATATGCGGGATACAGCGTGAAGCTGATATTTGAGAACTTTAATTCTCAGAACTTTAATTCTCAACACATAATGATAATGTTCTTGTAAAACAAACTACGCTCTCGGAGCGTAGCCGGAAGGAAGCAAGCACCCAGTCGATTATATTTATAACTGTGCCGCTACGGAAGATTCATATTTTTGTATGTTTCTACAGAACAGTTATAAATAATATCTAGAAACAATCACTTGTTAGGCGAACCAACAATTCAGACACAAAATCCAGCTTTTACAATAAATTTATTTACACTTGTTATATACACATATACTCTCGTAGTCACAATATTGAAATATGAATTGTAATGACAAGTTGTCTTGACAATATCTTAGAACGTAATGAACATGAGTGCCTTTTTTTTTTTCGAATGGACTTACTGCTGTTGACCTGGAATGGTCTTGACAGCGTCACCGGGCTGGGAGGGGCGAGTGTAGCTCGCCCCTGAAGATAAAAATTACGAGCTTTGATGGACGCTCGTGAAGTGTTGGCGATCGCGGGGGAATGCCCCGCGTACGCTAATCATGTCCGTTGGGCTCCGCCGCGCCGAGGCGCGAACGTGCCGTTAGATATGACTGGACTCGCCGCCTCTTGCGGCGGCGGAGAGTGGGACGTGGGACTGAGGAGTGAATCCTCCCAATGTATTGGGCGTTGGCAGCAGTGATTGGATCGTCGGGATCCAGAAGGACGCTTCTGGGGCGTCGAAGACGCGGCACATGAGTGCCGTGTCGTTTGTGCTTATATTGGAAATCCACCGGAAAAGACGCAGCACACTACCGCCACTTAATACAATCGATAATGGAAACAATATCAAATGACGTACTTATAATTACAGTGACACCTATTACTACGCTATAAGTTACATAGTATCTATCGTGCGTCGACTGCTCAGGCTGTAGAGTAAATAATTTTATTATTTTATAGATATAGATAGCTCTTGGCTATTTGGATTTTCTGATATTAACAAGGGTTTTCTTAACAGTTAACAAGGATATTTGTTTAATATGTTAGTTTACTGCTATTACTATCGTTTAGCTTATTTATTACACTTACAACAACGTTCGTAGCGTTGAGTTCCACCACTCAACACGGAATGCCTCCAGAATTCGGCAGTAAAACGGGGACGGATGTGTCTTAATAGGAAAGAAGCGTCTTTACGCTCGACTCTGAAGTTCCCTCTGACACCCTGATATTTTTTTAATTTTTATTTTTAATCTTTACTAAATCTGCTTTTAAATGTCTTGTGTTGCAAAGATTCGAAAACAAAAATGTCATTTGACATCCATTTTGATTGGTCTTTACAAACGGACAAAAACTCTAAACGACTCGTACCTAATATACTGCTTAATAACAGCTCCATAAAAAAAATTAAGTTACATGAAATATCCATTTTAGAAATGTTAAGCAATCGCACAAAAACTGACTAATTGTTCATAAGTACCGCCATAAATACTAACAATAAGGTGCGATAACTTTTTATCTTGAAAAACATTTCATTTTTCAAGGTAAAAAGTTTTAATTATTAGTTATTAGTATATAGGTTTTAATAATAATTTGGTTTTTTTTTATGTTTCAAACTGTATCTCGCATGGAGCAGGATACCATTTCATTTCCTCAAGTGGGAATCGTATTCACAACCTGTCACTATTACAGTAACATAGTTGTGCTCGCCACGCTGCGCCACGACTGGCCTCAATTAATTTCTATACTTAGGTTTATTAAATTTGTTCGAAATAAATAATTATATACTAATAAAGCCGTCATATTCCACATATCTGCTGGCTTTATTATAAAACCATTTATACAACAATTAAAACAATATTGCATAAAATTGAGACAATATTGACTCTGCTACAGTCAAATTAGGCTATACTGGAAATAACGAATTTATTATAGTAATATCAAAATTAACGCTCGTTTGCGGTGATTGTTATACGTTTATTAACCTAAAAATTTCAATTTACTAATTTTATCAAAACTGTAATATTTTAACGGCGTCATAAATATTAATTATACATATATATTAATTAAAAAGATTATCTATTTATATTATGTGTTATTAATGATTGTAAGCGACCGTTGTTTATACAGTATGATCCAGTGGATGCTGCCCGGGGGCTATCCTGTAATGTTATTATATTTTCGTATTAATAAAGCCTATTCCAACATGAGGAAGACGGAAGGAATAGACGAGAGTAAATAGCCAAAGCTAATAAGAAGTTATTTGTCTTTTTACTTACGACGTAATGGAGCGTTATGAACATTAGAAGGTTTTGTTATTTTTTTTTACAAAGTTGTCCTTAAGTGCAAAATACTCCCGATAGGTGGTTCCAAAACCTACTAAAAGAACTATACATAAATTGTAAGAAAAATCTAAAAAAAAAACTAATAAAAGATTAATATTTCTTATGTAGGTACGTCATGACTAACATACTTGAAGGTTCTTTTTAGCTTCAGGTTTCTCCCTAGTGGGGTGACCAGATAAAATGGAACGAACACCATCATCAACCTCTTCATAGATGCCCCCTGAGGGGTCCTCATGCTTTTTATGCTTTTATGCATGCTTTTTACGTGACCTTGTTACCGTGCTCTGGAAGGTCAACCGAGGTCTTCGCCTGCCTTACTCTTCCTTTATAAATCTTTTTTGCCATTCTTTCATCACTCATTCTCTCGATATCACCAAGCCACCTGAGCACATTCTTCTTCATTCTCACCGTGACATTCTTGCTAGTATCTTCAATTCATCTTTTCACAGCGGATTCGGTCAGCTACACTGACTCCATATATCCTACGATAAGATCGGATCTCCACTGCATTCATATTTTTTTAATTCTTCTTCTGTACACACATACTTCTACAACCACATTTCGTTTAAATAAATATTATTATGAAATGAATGAAAACGTATTATGTATTGCATTCTTGTCTTCTAATATGTTATAGAAAAACGAATAAAAAAATAAAAACTTTGCACAATAAGCAAAATTTACATTATGTATATGTAATTAAATAATGTATATCGATTTCTATCTCGTTTCTTATACACAATAGTAAATATGCTTATCCAAGAATTTTGTTTTTAAACTCCGACGAAAACAGAGTGGTGCTATAAATTTGACATGTCTGTGTACTCGTATGTATGTCTGTCTGTGTTATCATAGCTCCCAAACGGTTGAACCGATTCAGTTTTTTTTTTAATTTTACTTAATCGAGAGTTTAGCCTTGATTAAAAAAAATATGTTCAACTATTTAATTTAGTAATTAGCTTTTTCCTAGTTGTGTGTTTATTTATTTTAATTTTTCGTATAGTACGTACGTAGTGTTTGCATATCTACTTTTATATAAACTTGTACGTATATATGTATATATTTTTTTCAGTTTCACGTTGTATCCCGCACACAGCAGAGGGAACCTAGTGTTAAGACACTGCGTTCCCCACTTTCTGCCGAATTCTGGAGCCTTGCGTGTTGAGTGGCAGAACTCAACGCCGCGTTTTGCTTCGACACCAGAGTGAAGAAATGGAAATATACATTGAAATATATATTTCATTTCCTTGAGTGAGGGTCGAACCCACAACCAGTCGATTTTACAGTCACACTTTGTGGGCTTGCGCCACGACTGGCCTCTTATAAATGTACATAAAGATATAATAATTTATATAACACTTTTCTTATCAACAAAAGCAACATCTAATTGCCAATGCTTTTAGCTCATTGAAATGAACTTTTCGAGCTCCAGCCTCATTCGGAATACCGCAATATAAGGTAGTTTGTATCTAAAAGGTCTGCTTAACAATTTAAGCTAGAAGTAGGGTTTAAGCCTCGTACTGCTTAAGTAAGAAACTTTCAAATATATTAATTTATACTAGTACCTATGTATTTTTGGCTGTTTATGTTTGTAATCGACTTCTATTCGAGGGAATTAAATAATTAATATTTTCATTTTTACTAACAATAAGGCGAAGCGCTCAATACACAACGAATACATAAATTGACGGAAAACGAAAACGTCTCAAAAGAGAATGGAGAGTCTTAAGACTAGATTCCCAGGTTCCCTTTGCCTATCCTGCTATGTGTGTAATATGGAGGATTTAATATAAGCGAATAAAAAAATGAATTTTTCAAATTAATACATTTACCTAGATTTATTTATTATACTTCGGGGAAAAAGCTTAATATTTCAGTCTAACGTTAACAACTTCTCTGAATACTTTATATCAAGTATATGGTTTATATTATACTAGTTATGTTAAATTTATTTTAGCTAAAGTGAGGCCAGTCGTGGCGCAGCGGCACAAGTGTGTGACTGTAAACGTGTCTGGTTGTGGGTTCCTTCCCCACTCGAGAAAATGTAATGTTTTTAAACATTATTAAACTGTTATTCGACACTTAGGCAGCGGAAAAAAATATTTATTAAGAAAACGTATAAGAATTGTAATATAATATTTTTATTTAAATTCATATTTTTTTCTTCCTTCTGGAGTAGAGGCAAAGAACGGCGCTAAGTTCCGCCACACAACACGCAATGCCTCCAGAATACGATGGAAAATGGGGAACGGAGTCTCTCAACATTAGGTTCACTCTACCTACGCACTGTGATTGATTTTGTTTTATTTGATTTTATTTTAGCTAAAAAAGAAATCCACCATTAAAAAAAAAACAAAATATATACCTACTTAATACAAAATGAACTAAATGTAAAGACTTCGTCTAAAAGATTAAACACGTAGTGAATACCAACTGAGTTACTTTCCGAATAAGTAAGTTTTAATGGATATTTTCTCTATGCATATAAACTTGGATGTATGCATCGCATATGCATCGGTGCGTTTCTTGACGTTGCTCGCACCGCGTCACTAACGTAATGGAATAAACAAGCTTAATGGATTTTCCGACAAAGTATCCACTTTGACATGCTGAATGAAGGTCTTTTATTGTGTTTCTATGAGAGTAAGTTTACATACTTACTGCCTTTACTGTAGTACTGTTCACAGTAAACGCTGTATTTACTTTTGTATTTTCTACTATTCTTCGTGAAAATAGAATAATCTTATCGAAGTTTCTTATGTGAAGATCGTTTTTGTTAAAATATATTTTTTTTGTTTGCTTATTGTACTAATAATACGTTAAAATGGCAATGTCAATTCTGTTATTCTGCGTCTGTAGGTTTCATTCTAGTATTAAATGATAACATAGCTAAGTTTAAGCTTCAACATTATATAAATAATGTCTGTAATTTTATTTTTAATAAATAAATATAGAATTTTAACTTAACTATGATGTACCTACATATCTAATGACGAGTAATGTCAAAACACCCCGTTCTCCACTTTCCGTCTAAGTCCGAAATATTGCTTGTCAAGTGCTGAAACTCAACGCTGCATTTTGCCGTATTATAGCAGGAAAATGAAATTAATTCATCGCACAAAGTGGGATTCGAATCCACAACCCATAATTGCGCTTACAGACGCTATCACTGCCCCAAGATAGCCTCGTATTCTAGTACTTAACAACGCTAAAATCAATCACTGACTATTTCGCAAACGACGCAAGCTCAATTTTCGAATGTCGACTCTCTAAAGTGTAAATGAAAATTTCTCATTTCCATGTACGCTTCTACGGACAAAATATACACAATATATATAGCGTAGTGTTGAAGGTTTATTTATAAATAAGTATAACAGGAGTATCAGTTGCGTAAAGTTCTTTATAGAATACAATATGATGTGAGTGACTTTGATTCTTGAAGCCGTCGTGGCGCAGGGGCACAAAGGTGTAACTGTAACGCGATGGTTGTGAGTTCGATCTCCACTCGAGGGAATGAATTATTATTTCTTCATATTTTCATTTGTTCCCGTTGGCAATAACGCAAACCCGGCGTTAAGTTCCGTCACTCAACACGCAATGCATCGAAAAATTCGACGGAAAATAGAGAACAGAGTGTCTTAACACTATGTTCCTTCTGCCTACCCTGCTGTGTGCGGGATACAGCGTGAAGCTGATTCTAATTACTTTATAAGTAATGGATATGTCGAATATTATTTAGATAGGAGACTCGACAGATCCTACAGACAAATTGAAATAACAGTTTTGTAGGACTTAGCATAATTTACTTTGTCATGATGTTGTATTGCAATAATAATTAATTAAAAATCAGCTTCACGCTGTGTCCCGCACACAGCAGGGTAGGCAGAGGGAACCTGGTGTTATGACACTCCGTTCCCAACTTTCTGCCAAATTCTGGAGGCATGGCGTGTTAAGTGGCAGAACTCAACGCCGCGCTTAGCCTCGACACCAGAGCGAAGAACTGAAAATACAAATTTAAGTTAATATTTCATCTCCTCGAGTGGGGATCGAACCCACAACCAGTCGATTTTACAGTCACACTTCGTGCCGCTGCGCCACGACTGGCCTTAATAAATTAAAATAAAAAATATCCATATATTATATATTATATTTATATGTAAAATTCAGAAGAATGCATATTTAAAACCTTTTAAAACCTGGAGCAAGGACAAATAAAACAGCAGTCAAAGAGTAAATTCAGCGTACATCGAGTGGTCAGTCAAAAAGTTGAGAGCGCTTGCGGTGACTAAACGAAAAAAGATTAAAAGCGTTTCGCTTTTCTCAATAAAGTCGCTCACACAAAACGACATCCACATCGCTATACAAAGAACTATACAGTTTTTTATATTCAATATATAAAATTAATAATTTTACATTTTTAAATATATATTTTAATTATATAATGACACCAGGGCATCATTATCTTAAAGCACTGGTTCCCAACCAGTGGTCCGCGGACCACCAGTGGTCCGTAGAAGCCTAAATATGGTCCGCGAACGATTTTAATTTTATGACTGGGGATGGTGAGGCGAAGTTTCTGTTTGATTATCACAGTTAATTTTTATTATACCTACATGCATAGTGGTCCCTGCTACCAAGAATGATATAAAAGTGGTCCTTGATCAAGAAAAGGATGGGAACCCATGTTTTAAATTAGCCTTTTAAAATACAAATGTATTTTTTTATTCTTGTGTATATTTTTTTACTGACGAGGACACGGCGCATTCGGTGTGCGTCAGCCGGCTCTGTTATTTTTAGCTTTATATTAAAACTAGCGACCCACTCGCGGCTTCGCCCGCTTAAACTACTGAATTATTTATCTAATATACTGAATTGCGTTCCTTAAACAAACGAC
>DWQW01011267.1:0-11555 GCA_018249695.1 Heliconius erato demophoon
ACAAAGTGTGACTGTAAAATCGACTGGTTGTGGGTTCGATCCCCACTCGAGGAGATGAAATATTTACTTAAATTTATATTTCCATTTCTTCGCTCTGGTGTCGAGGATAAGCGCGGCGTTGAGTTCTGCCACTCAACACGCCTCCAGAATTCGACAGAAAGTGGGAAACTGAGTGTCTTAACACTAGGTTCCCTCTGCCTACCCTGCTATGTGCGGGATACAGCGTGAAGTTGATTTTCTTTTAAAAAGCGATAGAGAGGATAATAAATGGTAAAGTCATTAAATTTTAGTCATTAAAAGTGAATCTTCAAGCGATGTCCGAAAACAGTGGCGGCCTAGTTGTAAATCTTATGGCTAATGACGTAAACCGTTTTGATTCTGGTCCACTTTTTATTCATTACCTTTGGATAGGACCTTTGGAGACCGTGGTAAGCCATGCATATTGCAAGATTAAAAATATATATTTTTTGGGTGTATGTTTTCATATTTTTATTTATACTAACTACATAACATTTCATTATAGCTTATGACTTTTTATTTATATCGAGAAATGGGTATATCGGCAGTGTATGGAGCGTTGATTGTTATAGCAGTCGTACCATTTCAGGGTAAATTAATATAAATTTAATAAAAAATAAGATATTTAGATTTAAAGCTTTATTAAAGACTATAATTTTATAGTTTTTCTTGGTACACGTACGGCATATTATAGAAGAAGAACGGCGTTAAAGTCTGATGAACGAGTTAGATTGATGGAAGAAATTATAATGGGCATGGAGGTTATAAAAATGTACACTTGGGAAAAATCGTTCAGAAAGATTATAGATACCGTGAGAAGGTGCGATATAATTAAGTTTTTCTTCAACTATTTTATATTTTCTGCTTGTAATTAAATATATGGCTTTGATAGGTAAATCCCGCACACAGCAGGGTACGCAGAGAGAACCTAGTGTTAAGACATTCCGTTCCCCACTTTCCGCCTAAATAATTTACAAAATACGATCAAAATATATACTTGTTATTCTGGTCATCATTGTAAGAACATTCATGCTATGAAATTTATAGACATGTGTGCCAATCCTATTAAAATTTTTAGCAAATTGCAAAATATGAGTAAAATAAATTAGGTTTCATAGACAGATGAATAAATAGATACAAGGTTTAAGTGTATGTTAAGAAAAAGTACAAATATACAAGTAGTTAAAACTTAACATCACTCAGATGAGGTGAGAGCTGTATCTTAAAATGAGTCTTACCATTTAAATTGCGTTGCGGCTCAGGACATCTGCCTATCCTTTCTAAGCAAAATTTTTTCTGCAAGTAGTTACCTATTCATAAACATAGACTAAATAATCTCCAACTTGTGTTTTATCAGACAGGAAATGTATTTTATTAAAATGACTTCCTATATTCGAGGAGTGGTAATGTCGTTCATAATGTTTACATCACGGTTCAGTATTTTCATCACAGTTTTACTTTATGTGATGTATATCAATCGTATCACAGTGGAAAATGTGTTCTTTCTTACATGCTATTATAACATTATGAAACAAACAATGACACTATTTTTTCCGCAAGCTGTAGGTCAGGTAAGGATTAATTTTACAAGGAAATATTCGTATTTTGGTATATAACTAAAGTAATATTAATGATTTGATCGTAGGTAGCTGAAATGTATGTCGCTATACAAAGAATTAATGCATTCTTACTAATTGAAGAGTGCCAGTTACCATCTAGAGACCACTTAGTTGATGTCAAAGAAGTTCAAGAAAAACCTAAGAAACGTGTTTTCATACCGCGTAAGATATTTTATACACATACTTACATGTCGATTCGATCTATATATATACCTAACACTAATAAATTTAAGCAATTTAACTATAAAACATGAGGCCGGTCGTGGCGCAGCGGCACGAGGAGTGACTACAAAAAGCGACTGGTTGTGGGTTCGATCCCCACTCGAGGAGATGAAATATTTACTTAAATTTATATTTCCATTTCTTTGCTCTGGTGTCGAGGTTAAGCGCGGCGTTGAGTTCTGCCACTCAACACGCAATGCCTCCAGATTTCGGCAGAAAGTGGGGAACGGAGTGTCTTAACACTAGGTTCCCTCTGCCTACCCTGCTGTGTGCGGGATACAGCGTGAAGCTAATTTAATTTAATTTTATTTTAACTATAAAACATTTTATTTAAGTTAATCCCGTACGACCACCGATTAGACAGTCACCACGAAACGAACCGCGCGCTTCTTCATCCAAAAGTCAAGATAAAATTAAAGGTTTTTCAAATCAATAAAATTATTGTATGTAACATTAATTGAAGCAAATAACTTTAATCGTCAAATTGTTATATAGGATTGCGAAAAGATCAGATCGCTATAAAATTTGAAGGATCATGCAGTCGTTGGATAATGTCATCAGAAAAAAACGACGTCGTGAATGTTAACTTGGAAGTAAAAAATCCTTCATACTTATTTCTACTTATCCCTCCCTACCCTAGCACATGTTATAGTTTGTTTAAATAAATCAGCTTTACGCTGTATCCCGTACACAGCAGGGTAGGCAGAGGGAACCTAGTGTTAAGACACTCCGTTCCCCACTTTCTGCCGAATTCTGGAGGCATTGTGTGTTGAGTGGCAGAACTCAACGTCGCGCTTAACCTCGACACCAGAGCGAAGAAATGGAAATATAAATTTAAGTAAATATTTCATCTCCTCGAGTGGGGATCGAACCCACAACCAGTCGGTTTTACAGTCACATCTTGTGCCGCTGCGCCACGACTGGCCTCATAGATTGTTTAAATATTTTTTATAATTTACAAGGTATACTCTGGTTCGCTAGCTACAATAATTGGAGCTGTTGGCTCGGGCAAATCAACTTTGTTACACATGATACTCAGCGAGCTTCCCTGTTTAATGGGAAGTATGGAAGTGATAGGCAGTGTGAGTTATGCTAGCCAAGATCCGTGGCTTTTTGTGGGTAAGACTATTAACGTTAACACATAATTCCTTTTAACTACTGTGGTTATGAAGAATTCGCTGTGGTTATTATGTGGATAAAGCACACCTAAATCTCTTATTTTAACAATTTTTCTATTAAAAGGTTCCGTGCGCCAGAATATTTTATTTGGTCAGCCTTTTGTAAAATCACGATATATGGAAGTATGTAAAGTATGTGCGCTTGAAAGAGACATTTCATTGTTCATTCATGGCGATAAAACGATAGTTGGCGAACGTGGTGTATCTCTAAGTGGAGGACAGCGGGCGAGAATCAATTTAGCTCGAGCAGTTTACAAGGAGGTAGGAAAGAGTTCTTGTTTCGCTTGCCATATGGATATAGGGGAAAGGTGCTCAAGATGATCCCCTTAAGCGAGAATGCTGGTGGTTTATACCATATTGACATTAGAATTGGATTTTAAAGCGCTGAATTATGACACGTGACCACTGGTTTATAGATGTAACATTATAATATTTTAAATTTTTTAAAACTATGCTACGTACAAGATGGTCCCTATTGTATGTAGGAGATGATTCGGGAATTTTCTTAACACCAGTCAAGTCTCGCCCACCAAGGTTTACGTACCAATTTCATAAATGTCAATCAACAGGAAAGTAACGTATAAAAGTTAACAAATGTAAGTTTCCGGGAATATACACTTATTTTGTACGAAATGAGCTACAAATATTAGCATAAAAGGATTTTTTTCTACATCTATTTTACAATTTTCGGATATTTTTCTTTGTTTATACTTTAAGTTTTATATTTTCCCATATTTCATAATGTCCAACATATCAAAATGTTATTATCAAAGATACTACATTTAATAATAGTTTCTGTTTTATCGTGTAAATCCCTGCCCCCGCGGGAATTTCACAATAATGTACTTAACTGGAGTTTGTGAGTGAATTTGCTTTTTACATTACTTTTAACAATGGTTTGTAATAGATTTTTGTAATTGCAGGCCGATATTTATTTATTAGATGATCCACTGTCAGCTGTTGATACACAAGTAGCAAGACATATATTTGAAAATTGCATTAAAAGGTAAACATTTATCAATTCGAGAAGATCTCCGTTCAGAAACAAAACTGCAAATCTTTGTTTTTTAATCAAATCAAACTCAAAAATCTGTAACAAATTTTCAGCATTTATTTAGGAAAATCATAGTCAATATATCATTTTGAAAAGTGACCGTGACTGACTGATTTTATTTAATACAATAAAAAGTTAATTAAAGCTAACTTATGGTTCCAGATACTTGGGAAATAAAACTGTTATACTGGTGACACATCAGCTGCAGTTCATAAAATCTGTAGATCAAATTGTTGTAATGGAGAATGGTACTATTCTTGCGGAAGGAAGCTATGATGAACTATCTGTAATTATGATTACAATACAGAATATATGATAAAAACAATAAATTCGTAAAACAAAATATATATTTTTTTTTATAGAAACTGGAGTTACCTATTGTACAATTAATGCAAGATAAGTCTCACGAAATACGAAAAGAAGATTCATCCTCTAACACATTAATACAACCCACAAGTGGAATAAGCTTAAAGCCTTCACGTTGGTCGCATTGGTCGTTGATGTTTAATTTTACTGTAATCAAACTGATATATTTTATTAAATTTATAAGTAAAAAAATTAATAAACCAGCTTCACGCTGTACCCCTCACACAGCAGGGTGGGCAGAGGGAATCTAGTGTTAAGACACTCCGTTCCCCACTTTCTGCCGAATTCTGGAAGCATTGCGTGTTGAGTAGCAGAACTCAACGCCGCGCTAAGAAATGGAAATATAAATTTAAGTAAATATTTCATCTCCTCGAGTGGGTATCGAACCCACAACCAGTCGGTTTTATAGTCACACTTCGTGCCACTACGCCACGACTGGCCTCAAATAAATTTATAAATTTCATAAATTGAAATCAATTTATTAACGGATAAATTAACGGATAAACATATGTCGTAGGATCAAAAGCAAGAGGCGGAAATTCAAACTTTTGGTAGAGTAAAAGGTTCAATCTACAAGGATTTTTTCTTGGCCGATACAACCTGCGTGTTGTTCTCTATTGTTCTAATAATGTTCGTATTAGCCCAATTCTTTGCTAGTGCGAGCGATTATTGGATATGTCGATGGTTAGTAGAATGAAAATACTAAAATTAAGAAGCTACGAAAAATAACTACTAAGAAAACTATTTATATGTAAAATATGAACTTCACGCTTATATATCTCGCAACCAGCAGGGTAGGCAGAGGAAACCCAGTGTTATGACACTCATTTCCCCATTTCCCGCCGAATTCTGGCTAGCGTTGAGTGGGGGACTCAACGCAGCGCTATGTCTCGACACAAGAGCGAAGAAATGGAAATATAAATTAAGTAAATATTTCATCCCCACGAGTGGGTATCGAACCCACAACCAGTCGGTTTTACAGTCACACTTTGTGCCCCTGCGCCACGACTGGCCTCTATATTATATTTAATCAATATAATTGATATTAAAATTATGAAAAAGTTGTTTATTATTTTTAGGAGCCATGCAGAAGACCACTTAACCGGTGATGCGACAATGGACAATTTACTATGGTCACAGTACGGTTTGACGCGGAAAGACTTCGTTATTATTTTTGGTGTACTGACAGTAGCAACGGTAGCGATTGCTCTGATCCGAGCTTTTTTGTTCTTTACATTGTGTATGAGGTCATCAATAAAGTAAGGATTTTAGTAACTTAAATTTTAAAGCCATTTTTATACGACGGTTGTGGATTCGATTCCCAGTCGGAGGAATGAACGAAATTTTCAGTTCATCGCTCTGGTAACAAAACAAGGCGCAGCGTTGAGTTTTGCCACTCGATAGGTAATGTCTCGATTTCGGTGAAAAGTGGAAATCAGATACAACGTGAAGCTGAAAAAAGAGATGTTGACATATCTCATAGGAACTTACCTATTAAGGTTAGTATGTTAGTACATACTAGGTGGTATACGTGGGTATACCACCTAGTATGTACCTTTGCGTGGTGATGCTAAAACAATTTGTATAACAAATACTTATACAGAGTGGAAGTGCCAGCGAACCATTTACGGAAACAGCATATAGGTTAAAATATATCAACCCATACCTAAATCAATTAATCGAAATGCCTCAACAGTTTGGACGTAGGATTTTTTTTTCATTTCACGATTTTTATCCGTACGTATCCGTTTTTTCATTTTTGGAAAAAAATATGTTTTTTTAATTGGTTTAGGCTTTTATAGAGTAGTTAAAACTGTGATTTCATTTAATATTGTGCTGACACTTCCACCTGTATATATTTGAATTTCAAAGGTAAAAACCGAAAATTTAAGAATTGCTTAATAGATATTTCTTTGCACAGATTACACGATATGATGTTTGAATGTATTTCACTGTCACCCATGAGTTTTTTCCATGCTAATCCTTCAGGAAGAATTCTAAATCGTTTTAGCAAAGATATGGGTTCAGTTGACGAGTTGCTCCCTCAAGCTATGTTAGATTGTTTACAAGTAAAAAATATTTATATTTAATATACTTTTATCTAAACATTTATAGATACTTAATAATTAATATCAGTTAACTGCTTGTTATTGTGTGATGAAAAGTAGATGAGATTTCAGATTTAGTGTGGGTGTATAGTTCTACTTTATATCGTAGACGCCATCTTTTCGTATTTAGTGACTATAAAAATTAAGTCGCGGCGCAAGTGTGACTGTCAAGCGACTGGTTGTGGGTTCGATCCCTAGTCGAGGAAATTTATTTTAATTTATATTTCCGTTTCTTCACTCTGATGTTGGAACAAAGCGCGGCGTTGAGTTCCGCCACTCAACACGCAATGTCTATAGAATTCGTCGGAAAGTAGGGAATGGAGTGTCTTAACATTAAGTTCCCTCTGCCTACCCTGCGAGATAAAGCGTGAAGATTGATTGTTTTTTTTTATAAAATTTTAAAAATCTTCGTAATTAAATATAGATATATTTTAAATTCAATCCATTACTTTTTCTCCACAGATAATTTTTAATTTAGTTGGTGTTGTTGTGATAATTTTAATGACCGAAGTTGCCTTACTTATACCTATTGCGACGTCTCTCGTAGTATTTTATATTTTCCGTTTGATCTATGTGAGGACGACTGGTGCTATCAAACGCTTGGAAGGAATAAGTTAGTTTGGAATTAAATCTGTAACTTAATTTTCAACTTCACCCTGTATTCCACAAATAGCAACTAACTAGTATGAGTCATCAGACTTCACTTTCCACTTTCAGGCCAAATTCAATCTAAACAGGACACGTGTTGTGTGACTAATGCCACACTCTTTGCCTTATCAGAACAGAGAAACGATTCTTTGCCTCGAGATGGAATCGAATCCACCAACATCGCGTTTATGAGCGGACCAAATCCCATTGTACCACGTCATCATGTCTTAATTTATAATTATATTTTATATAGTAAAAAAATATTGTATATTGAAAAAGTATGTATATATTTTTAAAGTTTTAAAGTTGAGGCCAGTCGTGGCGCAGCGCACGAGGTGTGACTGTAAAACCGACTGGTTGTGGGTTCGTCTGTCTTAACACTAGGTTCCCTCTGCCTGCCCTGCCTGTGTGCGGGATATAGCGTGAAGCTGATTTAATTTTAATTTAATTTTTAAAGTTTCATAATTTACAGCACGAAGTCCGGTATTTGGACATGTCAATGCAACAATATTGGGCTTACCTACAATTCGATCTTTCGGGGCCGAAATACTTCTTGCCAAGGAATTTGACCGCCACCAGGACCTCCACAGCTCAGCGTGGTACCTGTTCATCACCTGTAGCCGCGCCTTTGGATACTTCCTTGATGTCATATGCTTGTTGTTTATAATATGTGTGACTTTCACTTGCTTAATGAAGACTGGTACGGCTTTAATATACTGATACTCTATCTTAAGAAAATTTTTGAAACTTTCCTAGATATTATTGGTTTTTTTAATCACTGTAATTAGAGCGTCTAGAGAAGGCGCGGGTTTGAATCCCGCTACGTTCAAATTTTTATACGTTTTCTAAATATTTTTTTTATAAAATGTTAAAAACACTGTAATAGATGTACTTCAATTATAGTCATATTTCCTATTAGTACTACTAGAAGTTTAATCTATTGTATAAGTTTTATATGCGAAAGTTTTATTCCTTAACTTTTCCTAAATTCAAGTGGAGGACAATCGTGGTGCAGATTCGATTCCCAATCAAGGAAATTATATATTCAATGTTTTCGTTTCTCCGTCTTCATAATTCAATATTTGTTAATAGATATCGAAGGCAGCCACGTCGGTCTTATTATAACGCAGTCTATATCGCTAACTGGTATATTCCAATGGGGAATGCGACAGTCCGCTGAAATGGAGAACCAGATGACAAGCGTTGAAAGAGTTTTAGAATACACTAAACTACCCAAGGAGTCTACTGTAATATTTTTTTTATGTTACGTTATTTTTTTTCCTCTTTCCTTAATATCTTTCTTTTCTTTTGCGTGTGAATGATACTTAGAACAAATTTGAAAGTGTACTGTAATGTGTACATGGAAGATAAATCAGAAAAACTATTACTGAGGGCATTTATTAATGTAATGAAACCCACGACAATGTTTTTTTTTTAATTTGTCTGTTTGCCTGTGGGTTTGGTCACGCTTATCTCAGAAACGGGTTAACCGATTTAAATACAGTTGTCACTATTACATTCTGTTAAACTTTACATAGCATTTAGTGTTAATTTTAGTACAAGCGTTTTACAAAAAATATATATATCAGTTTAAAGTATTTGGTTCCACAAAATGTTGTAAAGTTGCAAATTGCGTTGTTAAATGTTTCATTTAAAAATAGAAATAAAATATTATCAATATTCAATATATAGACAGTAAAAAACTTAAAAACAAAGTCCATATCGGTTTTTCCATAGTGATTTCTCCAATTACCTAGACGCTATTAGACGTCACTGTATTCTACAGTAATAATTTTAACGTTTAGAATTTTAATTTAGTAAAAAGATACAATAGATAAAAAGTATATACTTTTAATATATATGTAGATATACATAAAAAGTATATATACTTTTTATATATATAATTTTCAGACAGCTGCCCAAAAACCACCAGAAAATTGGCCTACAACAGGTGCAATAAGTTTCAACAATTTAAGCTTGAAGTACATTCCCAATGGCGATTCCGTTTTGAATAGTTTAGAGTTTCGCATTCTTCCTCAAGAAAAGGTTTATTATTACACTATTTGCGGAATAATAATAAAAAAATATGTCCCCATGGCCTTGGGCGTAACTAGAGATATTTTCTTGGGGCCTGGACGTTAGCTTTGAACTGATATATTCGTGTAAATTAATGTTTTTTTTTATTTTTAGGCCTAATTTTTTAGTAGTAAAATTTTTGTTGTTTGGACACACTTGTTCTTTGGACACATGACTATTCTGGGGTGAGCACGGTCAACATAATTAATTATAATTAGTTAAAATATTGACAGATAGGCATAGTGGGCAGAACAGGAGCCGGCAAGTCTTCTATAATACAAGCATTATTCCGTTTGGCATATTTGGATGGAACGATCACGATTGACGATATTGATATTACATCTATAGATTTAAAGTATCTAAGACAAAAGATATCAATCATACCTCAGGTGAGACAACAGACAAACGTTTTCATATAAGGACACAATAAGGACTATGTAACATACTTTTTAAGATTTAAAAGGGCCGTGGTGTCTTCTCTCTATAATTAATAAAGTATAATCATTAAAATTATTTATACATATATCATTATATATTAGAAGAAACAAATAAATCTTTATTTTTTTCCCTTTTTTTTCATCATCGTGCTGTATTCCGCATAGAAGAGTAGGCAGAGGTGTTAAGACACTCCTTTCTTCATTTTCCGCCGAATTCTAGAGGCATTGCGTGTGGAGTGCCAGAACTCAACACCGCGCTTTGCCTCGACACCATAGCTAATACTTAATTTACAGAGTAAATATTCAATTTTTTCGAGTGGTAAATTAAACCAGAACCTGTCGTTTTTACAGTCACACCTTTGTGTCCCCGCGTCATGACTGGTCCCATAAATCTATGTTTAAAAGATACATACGTAAAAACGTAGGTACTTACAAAACATAAATATAAATAACATAAACTACGGTAAACTGTTACCGCAACTGAAGGTTCATTAAAATATATGCATTTTAACCGCTATAACCAATATTGCTAACCCATATCCTATTATAGTATATCAAAATCCTATTATAGTTATCAAAGATTGACTCTATATTTATATATCAATATTCAATTGTAGGAACCAGTATTATTTAGTGGCACTCTAAGAAAAAACTTAGATCCGTTTGATGAATATCCAGACGAATTGTTACTTAGAGCCCTTGACAAAGTAGAACTTTTATCAGAAGATGGCGGAGTTGGTAACGATCTATCCATAATCAAATAATAAATTAATATAAATATAATAGTAATAGTAACCAGCTCGTCTAAACTTATTAGATGATTATTTTTAAAACTGAAAATTAGAAACCATACAATTTACAAATCTTATTTTTCCTAATACTGTACTAAATATTAAGAACAATAAGCTACTTAACTTTTGTTACAATATTCATTAAAACTACGTATATGTAAATCCTGAGGCCAGTCGTGGCGCAGAGGCACAAGTTTTTTTCCTGAATTAGTCTACTACTTGTAGATGATAGCTGTCAAATTTCATAATTCAGGTCAACTAGAAGTACCCTATTAATTTTCATTCCCGTTATATTGTCGAAATACGCGTTTTTTGCGATACAAGCGGCCTTATCTTCTTTTTTTTAAGTAAATGTAAAAATACGATTTTTTCCGAAAATCATGGGACTGTATATCTGATTATATGGTTTGAATTTCAAGTCTATATCTCCAAGTGTTCTAGAGATAAAGGCTCTAGACAAACATACAGACAGCAGACAGACAGACGGACAACAAAACGATCTTATAAGGGTTCCTTTTTTCCTCACTAATTAAAAATTAATAAATCCTAAAATTCAACATACTCAAAATGTCAAATATCTTTAGACGCACTCTACAAGCAAGTATCAGATTGCGGATCCAACTTCAGTGTTGGCGAACGGCAACTCGTGTGTCTAGCGAGGGCTATAGTCAATAATGACAAAATATTACTATTAGACGAGGCCACGGCCAACGTGGACGCACAAACCGACGCCCTCATACAGAATACTATAAGAGATTATTTCAAGACTTGCACTGTACTTACTATAGCACATAGGTTGCATACTGTTATAGATTCTGATAAGGTATTCTTTTTTTTTATTTATAGGGTTACTTTGTAATGGTGAGGCCGGTCGTGGCGCAGCGGCACGAGGTGTGACTGCAAAACCGACGGGTTCTGGGTTCGATTCCCACTCGAGGAGATGAAATATTTACTTAAATTTATATTTCCATTTCTTCGCTCTGGTGTCGAGGTTAAGCGCGGCGTTGAGTTCTGCCACTCAACACGCAATGCCTCCAG
>DWQW01011268.1:0-11555 GCA_018249695.1 Heliconius erato demophoon
CTGGCGGTTTACTCATTGAAACCTCAACTCCCGTTATTCTTACGCAGTGGCTGTATGATGGAAGATGATTCGATGGATTTTGAATAACCCTCACAGATTAAAATGAGTTACTGAAACTTTTAGTTTGCTTAAAGTGACTTGGACGTTATATTATTTTTCAAATAGAAATATATTAAAAATATTTGTTTACAAGTATTATTTGTTATTGATGTAATAGTTATATTGTTGTTATTATTAAATTATTTATTTATTTTTAATATTTTTATTTCATTTACATTTTTTTGTGAAATATGTATAATCTAAACAATATTTTCTTAGCTTTAGTATTTAACGATTGAAAAATTGGCGGAACAGTTTTGTAGCTCAGGTTATTTAGTGTAATTTACGTTCTATTGGAGTCATAAATAAGACAATTAATATATAAAATAAATTAAGTCATAAGCTCCATGACCATATGTTTTAAACCTGTAATTATTCAATTTATGTGACATTCGCGAAGGTTAGAGTTGACTATTGCTCACGTATATTTATTTTTACGTACATTTATATTTACTATCAGTACAAGAGGTGTAGGCTGGTTGTCAAAAAGCTTTAAGAACTATTATACTATATTAGGACCACCCATTCCAATGCAAAGCTTTGACCCCGCGGACTGTACTTACGAGTATAAAAAATAAGCTTTTTTATATCTAGTTTTTAAATATATTATGTGTGTTGTGTTTAATAACAAATTGTATTAGAATATAATTCTCCGATTCTCTTACTAATGAAGTCAAGAACGATGCATTAATTAATATTGAACTTGGCTCTCATTTTACAATTCACATGTATTGGGATGGGATATCATTAATACTTGTAACAAAATATTACCTTTAGTTATTAAATTAATATAATAACAACATTGTTAACGAGTGAAATCACTCTATTTTTATACATTCTTTGATCTAGCTTTCATATTAGATTTTTTTAAAAATTTCTTATTAGTCAATAATTTTCAGTTGTGCGTTTGCAAGCGTGTATTAGTCGCTGTAACAAGACAAAGGGGGGCGTCAAGTCCCGCTTCTTAACACGCAATGCGTCAAGAATTCACAGAAAGTGGGAAAGGAAGTGTTTTAATGTAAACGAAAATCTACCTTGGTATTAGATTTAGAATTGGTCATTTGGCCATGAAACTTGATATCGGGTTTATTTTACTTCACTTCTCAGACTTCAGTTAATAAATGTAAATTTTTAAACATTTGTATTTGTATTGTATATGAAAAAATAATTGATGTAAAATATTAATAATCTACAATGTAAAGTTTCAGTACATCTGCTAATTCTCAAGCAAAAATAATCAAATAGTTTTCGAGTTATGAAGGACGCAAAAATATCTTAAAATAGTTGATGTTCATGTACATTTTAACTTGGCTGTACGCGCTTACACGTGTCTAGACAAAAATTGATAATACAATAGAAGTGTGAAATAGGGAGAATTTTAATGGTTTCGTGAATGTGATGTAGGAGCGTACTTATTTATTTAACCATGAGAAAGTTGTATATTGAACTGTTTTTGATTTTATATCTGTTAATAAAATAGCTGAACTTTCATTGAAGTTAGTTTCCATAATAAAGAACGCTATTTTGGATGTAGAAACTAAATACTAAAAAGTCAAAGTAAAATAATGTTTATTTTATAATGACTTCAGTCATTGGCCTTTCAAGATGTCTATTATAGAAAATTTTACCCGAATTCGATTTAGTTTAAAAGCATCTATCTCGGAATGAAGATAGAATAATTAGCACTTCTCGCTAATTTCCAAAGTTATTAATTGAGAGGCGTTTGAAAGGAGCGTCATCTGGTCGGCCATATTGAAAATTGAGGTTATCTAATTGTATGTGTAATACGTTTTCCAAAAGGATTTCTTTTGTTTTATAATCGCTTTTGAATAATATATCAATAGTTTATTGTGAAACAATAATTACTTCAGATTGTAGGTTAACGAGAAGTGCGACTTACCAAAATATGTATGCATTCATTCTATATGAAATAAACTACAAATATAAAATTTCTAAGGATTTTTATGATTCTGTCTCAAACAGTAAAAACGGAACCCTTAGATTTACTCGTAGACGATCACTTTGGTGTTCGTCTGTCCGTCTATCAAGACCATCTATCTTGTAATCGCGTCGACGTATTACTGAAATTAATATCATATTACTACTACGATCTCTTGGATCACAGAAAAAAAACAATCTTCTTAATTAACGCAATCAAAGGATATCTACCATTTATGTATTATTTTTTCTGCGTTTTATATGAAATTCGCCGTATAGCCAAAACTTTAAAAGTACCCAAAAAGACTATTTTCGTGTGAACATTAGTTATAAAATTTGACACGTAGCAAAAATTTAAAATACAAATGAAAGGAAACATCTGAAATGTGTAAATTTATAGGCATTTCATAGAAATATATTTCTTGTTACACTTAAGAAATTTGGCAAGAAGTGAAAGCTTCCAGTACAAATAGAGAAAAAAATCCGAAAAATGGAAATTTATATTTATGTAAAAACTATTATAAACTTATTAATAATTGTGAACAAAAGAAAAAACGACACCCTTATAGGATTATTTTATTATCCGTCTTGCAAGAACATTTATATCAAGATTACGTGGTGGTATTTAGCTAAAATTACTATCAAATATTCTATAAACCCTTGCAGCATAAAAAACTTATGCTTCCAAGGCGAAGCAATCATTATTTTTATTATTATTATAAGTGATTGTATTTTCTAAGCTGAATGTTTCTTTTTTTCAGTAGATGTAAGCTATATGTACTAAGCTTTTTTAGGTGTTTGTAATAAACTTTCATAACTCTCTAAAATTATTAACAATAAGAAATATTTGGTTTTGAGCCGAGTTATTATCTCATCACGAGATAATTCAACATTGTGATATTACTGTAGATGTTAAAGTTTGGATGTTAATAATTTAATCACACACAAACAGCTCAATAGATATTATATATTTGAAATGATAAATAATAGAGAATGCCATATAATATAATTAATATACATGTAAAATTATAAATAAGGGAGAATCTAAGTAGCTTGATTGAAAGGAATAATTTACGTATTTATTGTTCTTAATTTAAATAATACAATCAATTTAAGGTCATTGTGTTGTAATCAGACGTTTTACTAAAACGGGATGGCCGTGAGTTTACAATAATATATAATATGAATATGAACGCAGCATGGAATTGGCGCACTCCACACGTGTCTCGTAATATGGCACTAGGTTATCTATAAATAGCAGCAGGAAATGGCAAATATGTATTATATGTGTATTCAATATTTTATTGTCATTCTAAATAAATATAGCTCTCAACTCACGACGCAGAACGATAAATATTTCGTTTTATATACTTACTAGCTGTCCACCCGCGGCTTTGTCCGCTTATCTCTTATAATACTTTTACTATTCAACTTAAGAGCTTTAGATTAGTGCTGTCAGCTCTACTTGCCTTTACAACGATATCGTTTGGGAACAGAGGAAGGTAATCTGTCCCTGAAGAAGTGCAAGCACCACGTGGCTGCTTGAGAGGATATCATCGGCGGCGTAAAGTATACACTCAAATTACATGATTTTTTTTTATCAAAAAGGGCAAGGCAAACGAGTGTTCGGGTAGTAATGATCCGGTCGAGTCTGCCCATGCGTGTTGCCATTGCTGGCGACGTGACTCTACCACACGTACTTTAGTCGCTTCTTTAGACGACACCACCAGTAACAGGGTGATCATATTCCAGGCTGGGATCACACGGAAGTCAAGATTTATCTTTATAAAACATCCTTAATAGTGGAATGATCTTAATTCGTAAGTTTTACATATGTACGTGTGTCAAATAAAAAAAAATAACTTTGCAAATTTATTTTATTTTCACAAAATGTTGTATTGCTTAAGAGATTAGATGAAGAGTGTCGCAGATTTTTTTAGAAGTAATGAAATTGAATATTTTTGTAGTGGGTACCATTATACTTACCTATTTATGCAGCCTATAGCACTCCTGAGGAATGTAGCTTCCATACAAAATAAAAAAATAAGTTAATCCGACCAGTAGTTTCAGAGATCTTAGCGTTTCAGCAAACAGACTCTTCCGCTTTATTACATAAAAATAGAATTTTAACAAATTTTATTTCGTTATTTATATTTCTTTGAGAGACCAGTCATGGCACAGGGACACAAAGTGTGACTGTAAAATCGATTGGTTGTGTGTTCGATCCCCACTCGAGGGAATTAAATATTTATTTACATATATATTTTCGTTTCTTTGCTCTGGTGTCGAGGCAAAACGCGGCGCTGAATTCCGCCACTCAACACCCAATGCCTCCAGATTCCGGGGGATAGTGGCGAATAGATTGTCTTAACACTAGGTTCCCTCTGCCTACCTTGCTGTGTACGGGATACAGTGTAAGGTGATTTAATTTTAATTTTAATTTTTATATTTTTTAATAGATTCACCAATTTAACGCTTTATGTGTGTGTATTTAGAAGATATTATTTATAATTTTAATTATCAAAAAATAAAATTTTATTCAGGCCAATTTAAGCAATATACACTCCATAATAATGATATAGTGTAGTAGATACACAGTACTGTTACTGACAGACTAACGTACAAGCTTTGTAACCGAGATTGTTGAATCGTATTAGGTTTCGTATCATCAATAGTACCTCACAGTATAGGGAATAATCGGAAATTGAAATGATGCAGCCAATAATAGAGACTATAACGTCAGTAAGGCATCAGTGGTGTAAAGCCAATGTATTGTTAGATCGTTCCAGCCCCAGTCCAGCAAAGGTATTGTACATGTTCGGATGATATTTTCAATAGCCCTAAATACTACTACATTTCTATGCGTAATGCTCCACTAAACTGAACGGTTATGTTGCGGTTAGTCCACATAAATAAGTTTCATGATGTATCCTGAACACATCAGGGTAGGTAGAGGGAACTATTTTCGTTATAGCTTGTTGAAAGGCGGAATTCAACGCCGCGCTTTGCCTCGACACCAGGAAGAAGAAATAAAAATATAAACTTAAATAAATATTTTATTTCCTCGAGTGGGAACCACGAATCGAACCCACAACCAGTCATATTTACAGTCTTATGTGACTGGCCTGTAGTCCATATCTTAGTTCGAGTAATAAAAATTGTCACCATTATCAACTTTGATTTTCGGTGGCACCACTTACCAAGTATTAAGAGTAAGCGAAAAAATGTATAGTTAAGTCAGTGAGTTTGTCATTCTACTTTTAAATCCATTCAGCTAAAATAAAATAGCGCACAGTTAATGAGGCGTTTAAGTATACGCTATTTTATTTTAGCTGGAGTTAATTTACTTAAAAATCTGATAACTAATGTATAGAAGTGAATGTATTTTTGCACGGTAATAAAGCTTTAAGCCTAGAGTTTAAGAAAAATAAACTCCTATAGAAAAGTTAAAAAATATACACTTTGATTGAATACGAGAAGCTAAATTGTTAAACATTTGTTTTCTACCTTCACGCTGTATTCCACACATGGCAGGGTAAGTATAGGGAATATGGGACCCTAGTGTTAAGACAGTCCCTTCCTCATTTTTCACAAATTCTGTAGTCATTACGTTTTGTGTGGCGGGACTTAACAACGCGCTATGACTCGTATTAAATATTTCATTTTCTCTACTGGGAAATGAACCCACAACCTATCGCATTTACATTCGATACTTTTGCCCCTGCACCACGACTGACCTTAGTAAAGATATAACGTTTAATTATATAGAAACACAGGAGACAATTTCATTACCTACTTTCAGTAACAGCTGATATAAACCTAGACTAGCAGGTTGCAAGGAACAGGGATTTACTCTTTGTTCGAATGGAGTTTTCAAGAGGAACTTTAGACATGTGCCTCAAGAATACAATATTAAATATATATACTTTTTTAGGATTTCACTGATTTATTTACTTATGTACGAACTTCAAACTTTACTTAACTTGCCATATAAATAAAATATTAGGTAGGGATTATTAGCACATTATTTCTAGTTGATTCAATATTAAGTAATTTATAATAAATCAAAAAATCTACTATTTTGGTATAACATTTATATTGAAAAATATATTGTTATTGTATACTTATTGTAATTTAAAAAAAATAACAATTAAGCAAACGAACTGAAAGTTCTAAAACTATTCTTGTTTATATTTTTAAAATATCTAAATTAATAATTTTACGATTCTAGTTTCATTTAACGTACTTCGCAATATTTTATTAACATTTATACAGAATGTTGTAAAACCTCTAGACCGTAGACAACATTCCACTAACACGTATATTAAGGATTAGCCCTGGCAACCGCAACGCAAAGGATACCAAAACGAAAATACCTATTTACTAACGTCTTAGATTAGGTAATTATTGAAAATGGTATGTACCGTATACTTAGTTTCTCCTCAGTGCCACATTTATGTAAATAATCTTTCAAAGCATTTGAACAACAAATGCAAGGATATTATAAAAATAATCATTTGGGAATTTTTACTACATACAGAACATTGATTTAAATCAAAATTAAATCAGCTTCACGATGTATCCCACACACTGTAGGGTAGGCAGAGGGAACCTAGTGTTAAGACACTCCGTTCCCCACTTTCTGCCGAATTCTGGAGGCATTGCGTGTTGAGTGGCAGAACTCAACGCCGCTCTTGTCCTCGACACCAGAGCGAAGAAATGGAAATATAAATTTAAGTAAATCTTAATTTACTTATGTCGAATAAGAATTTAGTAGGCATTTTTTTTTAAAGGCATAACAATAACAACATAGCTAGTAACAACTTATTTTGTTACTGTGAACTCTCCACATATTACGCATATCCATATACTACTTCCACAGGTCCTTCATCTGAACCATTTATCTTTTACAATGCCATACATAAAACAGAAAGCTAAGGCTGCACTTGATTCAGTGTTTCCCGCCGTCCGACTCCAGATTGCGCTACACCGCAGCATCCGGCTTCCGGCGCCGCTGCGCCTGCGCCCCGCGGACGTGACGTCATGTTGCGTTACGCTTCACTTAATCACGTTTAATTTCCATATAAATAATTAGAAAGCTTAAAATGTTGAATCTTTTTGTGTGTTCAATCTTATTAAGTGTATGCACACGTATTTATGTGTCTAATAGTTATAGTAAAGTTTCCTATTTTAAATTTCCTTTCTTCCACTCCTGACTACTATAAATTAGACTATATTATACGATATTGTCATAATTTGATTTATGTACGTTTTTATCACTATCGTGTCCCGTTAATTTCGCTGTTACCATAATCACAGACGAAAGCAAAACATTTTTCAAATTTGATTATTTCATAAATTCCGCAATATAATATTTAAATTTTTGAAATAATATTATTATATTATTTCAAAAATTGAAATATGCGGTATGCAGTATTCCTTGTCCATGAATGTCTGATATAATAAATTGTATGTCAAAATTTTTATTATTATTAGAAGTATTGTGATTTAAGTTAGGTTTTTGACTTACATTCTGTATTAAGCAAAATAGAAGCTCACGATTTCTTTTCCATTTTAAAAGTGTTGGTATGTTGGATGGCTGAAGCAAACAGCGCGCTTTATCTAAGCAATTTAAGGAAATCAAAATAATTTATTTGAGTCTAGTCATGGCGTAGATGCACAAAGTTGACTTCAAAATCGACTGATTGTTGTTGGGTTCGATCTCCACTGGAGGAAATGAAATATTTATCTAAATTTATATTTTCATTTCTTCGCTCTGGTGTCGAGGCAAAGCGCGGCGTTGAATTCCGCCACTCAACACGCAATGCCTCCAGATTTCGTCGGATAGTGGTGAACGGAGTGTCTTAACACTAGGTTCCCTCTGCCTACCCTGCTGTTTGCGGGATACAGCGTAAAGTTGATTTATTTATTTTATTTTATCAAAATAATTTAAATATAAACATATTCACCATCAAACCCACAACCACTGTGTATGCATTCACATATACACCACTATAACACTATGACATGACAGTGTGAATGCTACTTAAACAAAACGGTAATCACATACGAGTCTCATTTAAAATTCCAATACACATAAACGATATTTAAAAAAGAGAAAAGAGAAAATAGTCTTACTATTAACACTGATATTGAATCCAAATGACTATTTAGCCAGTTTTATTAAAATCGGGGTTGTTTCAAAGCGAATGCGAGGCGAAGCGGGCTCGTGATAAATAAACTGAGACATGAATGTGTAGCCTTAGTGCATTCGACTGCAGAGGACACGCCACTGCCGCATAATTAAATTAACTATCAAGTACTTTACCCTGGAAATACGTACGTGTATAAATTCCAGAAAAGATTTACATTTTCTGGAAAACTTGTTAGTAATCTGTTTGCAATAATATTAGAGGCCGTGGCGCAGGGGCACAAGCGTGTGACTGTAAAGGCGACGTTTGTGGATTCGATTCCAACTCAAGGGGAAGGAATTATTAGAATTATTATTTATTAATATTTTCATGAGGCCAGTCGTGGCGCAGGGGCACAAAGTGTGACTATAAAATTAACTGGTTCTGGGTTCAATCCCCCACTCGAGGAAATGAAATATTTATTTACATTTATATTTTATTTTCTTAGCTCTGGTGTCGAGGCAAAAGTGCGGCGTTGAGTCCCGCCACTCAATACGCAATGCCGTCCAGGACTCGGCGGAAAGTGGGGAACGGAGTGTCTTAACACTAGATTCCCTTCGCCTACCCAGTTGTATGCAGGATACAGCGTGAAGCTGATTTGATTTAATATTTTCTTTTTTGTTCTGGTACCAAGAAAAAGCACGACGTTTGGTCCCAAAAATTCAGCGGAAAGTGAATTCAGCGAAAAGTCTTAACTTTGGGCTTCTTGCCTATCCTGCTATATGCACAAAAAAAAAACATTTATACATGTATATCTATCATGATTAAAATACGTACCTATTAAACAGTTTATTACGAAAATACAAAAAAAAAACAACAAATTATAAATCTAGAACATTGCTTATAATTTAGATTGATTCTTGTTTTGCCTGCTTGTTTATATATTCACATATTTAGCGGGTTAAGAAAAGTTACTTATATAATCCGGCTATTATACATACGAGTACGTTTATTTCAGCATTTCATGGATTCATCTTGTGGATCAGAGCAATGCCTGGCAGTTGTGACCCAAGCATAGGCTTAAGTGACCACTAAAATGAAATGCGCGTTAACGTTCATTAGATTTATTTGATTTATTTTTCTTTATTCTTATAACACAAAGCACGGTGTTAAATTGAATGTTTTGTCTTGATGTTCTAAACTAAAACTGTATTAGTTTCTGTACGTGCAGGAACAAATCTATAATGTATTCTCTTATTGTAAACTATATGAGAATTATTATATTTTATGAAAAAAAAAAACAAAAACAAGAAATAGATATACAAACACATAAGCTTAGAACATTTATGATTATCTCTAAGCATACAATTCTATTATTTACGCTATTATCAGAAAGCTTCTTTTCTTGAAAGCAGATTGAACAAAATTTACAACAATTGAAATTTTAAGTGAGGTTTGGTACTATGTCTTGACATAATAACGTCATTTTTCGCTAGATGTCACTAAACGAAAAGAAAAATATATGGCCTTATTTTTCTAACAATTTAATAAAATAATGATTGTAATTTAAGAAATTTACAAGGAAATGTATAGTATGCAATATAATTTAAAAGAAAAATCTTCTTATAAAGGAGTCGTAAGTAAAGAGGTAATTTGTTAATGGAGGAGCCGCAAATCTACCGTTATCAGATGCCGCAAAGACCCGCCTTTTCGAAACAAGTAGAGTCCCGTGGTTTCCTTTTTTATAAGTAATGTTTGACGTGCACCTTGTTTACTGTTCCCTATGTGATAAGGGAGGAAAGTTAGTAACTTAAAAATATATTTACATGTCAGAGGCCGTAGTGGTGTAGTGTGTGCACAAACTGTACGTTTGTGACTTAACGAGATGGTCGTAGATTCGATTTTTGGTAATTATTTAACATATATACTATTTCTGTAGTTTATTTTATTATAGTTTATATGTTTGTGTATGTGTATTGTAAGTTATTGTATTTTGTGTATATCATATTGTATTGTTTTTTTTTTGTTCGCACAGTTAACTATTAATTTAAATGATCGAGCACACCTACACAATTATCTCCCACATAACAAGATTGGCTGGTAGAGAATGCTTTTTAGCGTTAAGCCTGCCTTTTGTACATGTATTTTTTATTTCTAAAAATGTGTGCAATAAAAAATAAATAAATAAATTTTCCTTTCCTCGTTCTGGTAACAAGATAAGCATGGCGTTGAGTTCCGCCACTCAACATACTGTTTCAAAAATCCGGCGGAGAGTGGGGAACGGAGTTCTTTTGCCTACCCGTTACATGCGGAATATAGCGTAAAAAAGTTCTAAAATTTAGATTTTCAGTTCTTTACCTTGTAACTGTGATAGCTATATTTAAGTTGTAACATTAGAACAGCTTACATTTTACAAGTGCGTTTCTGAACACGTGATCACCGGTGCATTGTGCTCGCGACATCAATCTGTATGACATGTGTGGCGTTAGAGCAAGAAGAACGCTTTATATTAAATAGCGATAAATATTGACAAAAATATTGGAGAGGGAGGCTAGTTGTGGCGCAGGAGCGGGCTCAAGCGTCGTACTGTTAACATGTTGTGGGTTCGATTCCTACTCAAGGAAATGTTCAGTTTTCTACAATTATAACTGGCTATAGTCTGCAACGTTCTTTGGAATTACTTAAATTGCCTCCAAAAGTACAAGGTTCGGTGTCACTTTAACTTCAAGGGCAGTAGAAATTAATTTCGGCACGTAGGAAAAATTAACCTGATTTATATTTTGAGTTTATTTCACTTCTCTAGTCAGAGTGTTTGATTTTATTGTTCAAATTAATGTTTTTTTTTCTGTTTATTTCGTTATAAAACTTTGTCATTATATTTGCCAAAATGACAATAATAGGTGCGTGAGGTTCGTTGGAGGCCAAAGATGAGGTAGGAAGCGTGAATTTAATATTTACTGAATTGTGACATAATCTAACCATAACTCGGAATCCAATGGATTTTTCCAAGACCACTTAATAAAAAAATATATAAGATTTTTTAATTTAATTCGGCGGAAAGTGGAGAATGGAGTATTTTAATACTAGGTTCCCTCTGCCTACCCAGCTGTGCCTGGAATATAGCGTGAAACTGAAAAAAAACTGTTTTTAAATAGCCCCTTAAAATTTATCACATTAACATATACCAAAGGAAGCAAATGTGATTTTCTTCATTACTATTCAGATTAATAATAAAAAAAACTATACTAAATATATAATCCTTTTTTCGTGGAAGATACAATTACACCAGATTCTCATAACCTGTCATCGCCCTTACAACGGGAACACAATGTGTTTCAATAATTTGTTTACATCTCCATTCGTTATAATTACTTAATACAAACAAAC
>DWQW01011269.1:0-11554 GCA_018249695.1 Heliconius erato demophoon
GCATTTCGGCAGTGTTATACAGTAAAGAGGTCCTCCTCGGGCGCGTCGTATTAATCACTCTTGTTATACCCTGAGATAAGGCGATAAGGTCGAAAAATAACGCCTTCCAAATGAATTATGCACTTTGAACGTTACAAATTTACTGTTTGGCTTTTGGCTATTAAGGGAGATGTCTATCTGTGATAATATACCGTAAGTGATTGGCGGTTTCACAAAAACTGCGGTGGGATTTTATATTTAAAAAAATTATATATCTTCTATTGATATAATTCTGTAATGCAATTTATTAGTTGGGTTGAGCCGTTATGGTGCAGCGCGTGACTGTGGGGCTGACGGTTGTGGGTTTGTTTCACGCTGGGTGGAATGTTATATTGTCTTTCCTTTTTCTGGTAACGTGACAAAACATGGTGTGGTTTGAATGGCTTTTTGTCACCATTTAACACACAATGCGATGATGAAAATGGAGCGGAAAATGGGAACACGGAGTGTTTGAATATTATGTTCCCCGTGCCCTGTTACATGCGAGGATCCTGCGAGTTAAAAACTGTGAAAGTTTAAAAACACAAAAAAAAAATTAACTGTTTTCATTTTCAGATAATCGCGTGTAGCAGGGTAGGCAGAGGGAGAGATTTACTGACAAAACACTCCGCTTCCCACTTTCGCGGAATTCTGGAGGCATTGCGTTGAGTGGCAGAGATCAACACTGCGCTTTGCCTCGACAAGACAGACAGAGCAAAGAAAAGAAAAAAAACAATATTTCATTTCCTCAAGTGAGAATCGAACCCACAACCTGTCGCGTTTACAATCACACGCAGTCCTTAACTGGTTAACTGGTAAACTGTAAAATGATAACTAATATTTAATATTAACTTAATAATTCAGCTTTACGTTCTATCACACACACAGCAGGGTAGGCAGCGGGAACCTATTGTTAAGACACTCCGAATTCTAGAGGCATGCGTGGTGAGCAGATAGCAACGCCATGCCTTGGCACATTTAAATAAATATTTCATTCGCTCGAGAACGGATCGAATCCACAACCAGTCGCATTAACAGTGACACTTTGTACCAAAAAAAGATCCTAGCAGTACTGGAGGCCTCGCCTCTTTAAAACGATAAAGAGATAATCTTTTCTTAACGTGTGATTAAAATTTTATAAATGTTACATGTTAAATATTTGTGACTCCCAAATATAAAAATAATACTTTTTTGTTTTCGGGTTGTAACTCAACTTGTTCATATTTTTCTGTTGCTTACCTGTAACAAAATAAAAAATAATAATTTACTTACAAGAATATGGAAAAGATCAATGATTAATATATTAAGTTCTAGATATTAAGTTCTACGATAATTATTGCTCGAACACATTTAAAAAAGATGATGAATGAATTAACTTAAATTTAATCCAGCCGGATTGACATAATGCCTGAATATTATTTAATATTTAGTATAACCTGAAGGTGTATTGATTTAGGGTGCATATATAATTAATAAAATGAATAATATAATTAATAAAGCCTATGGCAAGGTAGGCAGCGGGACTCTAGTAATATGCCATATGCTTATTTAAGACAGAGTGGCAGAACTCAGCGCCGCCTAACATTTAATAGGACAATCAATAATTCATCTTTTAACATAAAAAACCGTATTTCTAATTTTTACTAAGATGAAAAATCATAATTCAGATCATCACTCAATAAAACGACGACTGTGGATTCAATTCCTATTTAGAACAATAAATTATTTTCATTTTCTCTAAAATTGGAAAGTGCATGGAGAACGAAGTATGTTACCTCTAAGTTCCCTTTCCCTACCTAAAAATCCAAGTTTAATTGAATTCAAAACGCAAATCTCGCAAAAACCTCTAAACTCACATTAATTGATCAGTGTCAATAATGACATGTTTATGTGTTTGGTGTATGACACAAAAAGCGAGTTATCAATTTTTGATATTAGAGACGCCGTCCGTAGCGTCCGGCGCCTGCGGCCGTGTACCCTCGAAAAACTTATATGAGGCTAGCTATGAAATGCAGTCGGATGCTTTTATAGACTAGTTTAAATATTTAGATGAAACTTTTACTTTGGTTAATGTAAAGAGAATATTCTTTTACGATTTAGTAATTGAGGCCGTTGTAGCGCAGTTGCACAGCATTTGCATTGTAAACGAGATTCTGCGTTTGACTCTTACTCGGAAAAATTACATTGTCTCGCTCTGGTAACAGATAAAGTTGAGTTTTGTCATTGAATATGCAATGTCTCGAAAAAAAAGGAAGTTATAATAATACATTCTCCTGAGTGTGAATCGAACCTACAACTGGCGCGTTTACAGAAGACTATTAGGGTTAGATGATGTGACGGAATGTATTAACACTAGACTCCTTCTAAGAGATATATACAGCGTGAAGTTAAAAACAAATTATAATAAAATAAAAAGATTTTGTAATAAAAATATTTAAACTTTTTATACTGATAACATACAGAATATTTTTTCAAGTGAAAAGCCTTCATCTAAATTTTTCTATACCCTGCAGACATTTTGGCAAAAGGAATAACTAAGTTTGGCGTTTTAACAAAAAGTCGAATATGATTCAAGCAGTCACATAGCTGACTTTGTATGCTTAATATTTGATGCCTTCGGTGGAACTCATCTAATATATCTACTAATATTATTTGAAATAACAGTTTGTCCATCCATACATTTGTTGTAATATTTTATTTTATTTCTCTTCAATATTTTGCTGAGAATTAGATACGCCTATACTATTATCGAATTCTATTTGAAATAAAAAATTCAAATAAGACTATTGAAATTCAACGCTATAATGGTCTATCCAGAAACTGAACCACAACATTTCAAGATGATCTACACCAGCGGCGTTTAGTTACGCTTATACTATTCTTTTCATTTTTGAAGTGAAAATGGTAGAACTTAGTATATGCAATTTCATTCTTATTTCATTTGGTAGCGAAATTAAGCGCTGCATCTATCAATCTCCTTTTCTAAGTAAGAATAGAACTCGCAACCATCGCGCTCATACAAACATTACTCTCAAGACCAATTATTATCTTAAAATTAAATTAAATCAAAATTAAATCAGCTTCACGCTGTATCCCGCACACAGCAGAGTAGGCAGAGGGAACCTAGTGTTAAGACACTCTGTTCTCCACTTTCTGCCGAATTCTGGAGGCATTGCGTGTTGAGTGGCAGAACTCAACGCCGCGCTCAACCTCGACACCAGAGCGAAGAAATGGAAATATACATTTAAGTAAATATTTCATCTTCTCGAATGGGGATCGAACCCACAACCAGTCGGTTTTACAGTCAAACCTCGTGCCGCTGCGCCACGACTAGCCTCTTTATCTTAAAATAAGTAATTTATTTAAAGAATTTATACAAGCGGAGTAGGGTATAATCGTTTGTTGTCAAAATATCGCGTCGGTGTTTTGCTTCGGCGGCCACTGTCGGGATATTTTTCCGTTTATTATGCTCTTAATGTGACAGACTGAATGCATTGTGGTTTATTTATGTCCTTTCTATTGGGGGCACAGAACATGTTTATTGTAGACATGGTTTAAGTTACTGGAATGAGAAAGTTAATATTTAATTTTTCATGCTGTATTAGAGTATAAGTATTGGGAATAACCTAAGCAAGCAAAAAATAAATAAAAGCAAAAAAAAAATATTTAATTTATTGTTTTCTTACAATACTCTCTTACTCTCCATATGGAACTTATATTGAGGATCCATATGGATAGTGATATAATGTCAACTGCTTCAGCTCGGCGTTGAGTTCGAACACTTTAAACGTAATGTCTCAAACATTACAAGGAAAATAGAACGGAGTGTTTTAACAGGTACCCTCTTTCTACCCTACAATGCGGGGAAACGCGTGAAGCTGCTAAAGACTATTCACACTTAAGCCCTTGGTATAAAACCAAGTAAATGGTACATTGCTCCATAGGTACAATATTTATATTTTTGAAATAAATGATTTTTTTTATATTGAAATTAATTATTATGAAAACACATACATATATATTTTATTTTTAAATGCGGAATCCTTAGTTTCTATTCACTTTTTACTATTAATAAACAGAACACATTTCTATCTATACGTTTCTGAAAGCTTCACGCTGTATATGTAGGGAGTCCCTCTCCCTACCTGGGGACATCCCCACTTTCCGCCGTATTCTTCATTTTGCCTCGCCTCGTCTGCCTCGTTATCAGAGTGACTTATTTCTTCGAGTGGGAATCGAACCCACAACCTGTCGCATTTACAGCCGCACCCTAGTACCCTTGTGCCACGACTGGTTTCAATTCACCGAAATTCATTCGAAAGTCTAATAACTATCTTTAGATTATACAAAGCAGATTCACGTTTTTTCCCGCATAATAGTGACGGCAGAAGGAATTTAGTGTTAAGACATTTCGTTCCTCGCTTTCCGCGTTCCTTTCTTGTAAGGAACAAGTTGTGATGGGTCTACTTATATATAAATTCCATCAAATACATAAATAAAATATGCGCTAATTTAAATGTTAAATGATGCGTCGTATCTACCTACACTCGTGCCTGGAGTCAAAGCGCGTCGTTGAGTTCCGCACCTCAACACTCAATGTTTCAACAATTCGGCTGAAAGTGGGAAACAGAAGTTTTCCCAGGTTCTCTCTGTGCAGGATACAGTGTGAAGTAATGAAATGAAAAATGTGAAATTGGGATAAACACAGTTGTATTAAATATTATGTATTTCTGTCTTGAATATAAATCTAGTGGTTGGTCATGTAGTCGAACATTGCAGCAAAAAACAGTGAAACTTATATGAAAATTTATACCCGTGAGTTTATATATGTAGCAGTATACCATTTTTACATTCATATATAGCGGCAATGACGAAATATTTTTACTGTGACTATTTACACTCTGTATCCCGCTCAGAACAGGGTAGGCAGAGGGAACCTACTGGTAAGACTCTCCGTTCCTTAGTTTCTGCCAAATTCAGGAGGTCAACCGCGTATTGCCTCGACACCAGAGCGAAGAAATGAAAATGTACATTTAAATAAATATTTAATTTCAACGAGTGGGTATCGAACCCACAACCAGTCGTATTTACAGTCACACATTTGTGCCCCTGCGCCACGATTGGCCTCAATCATCCTATCTTTAATGTATTGATGTAGAAAATGTATATAACTATGCTATTTACCACACTTTACTATTTGTTTTGACTTCATTAACTTAAATTTCATGGCAAAATAGGTTTTTTTAGGTTATTTTTTCCCCGCACAGCAGGAAAGGCAGATGGAACCTAGTATTAAGAATTATTCGTTTCCCCAAGTAGGAATCAAACTCACAACCGTCGCGGTCACAATCAGACGCTGCGCTGCGGCGAGATCTAACGAAAAAAAAAAAATTATGAAAATAAGAAATATTTTATTATAAATTCTAATACCCTATAAAGATTACATCTAAATTAATATACTTATATAAAGCATATCTGAACTATATAGAAAATTTCTTAACAATCTTATCACAGACAAATCTATGTATTATCAAAAATATATATCATAATCATATCTCAGATATTTGATACAAGAAGATATAATTTAAACTATTTATATGCCCTTAGTCTGGATCTTTAAACTTAAATTTTTTATTAGACCAAAACATCCTACGGCCGTTGATTTTATGATAAGTTAATACAAATATGAAAGATAAACGATACGATACAAGATATGACAAAATTTTATCCCTTTGTCTACACCGAGATATTCAACTCAAAAATAACGTGAAGCGAAAAAGCTGTACCAAAAATAAATTATTTATCTTCAAAAAAAAAACCATTCACTCTTTCGAAATCACCAATCATAATCGACATTTCTTTATCAATGCCTCACTCGGGAATCGAATGTTGATCCTTTTTGTATGGAACAATTAGCTTTTGTTTATTGTACTGTATTTGTTTATTAGTCGGACGTTGCGCAAAAACGCTATTTTATTGGATTTAGTTTTCGATTTATTTTGGTATGTACGGTTAATGTTCTGGACAATGGATG
Organism: Heliconius erato demophoon; assembly: GCA_018249695.1. Lineage (NCBI taxonomy): Eukaryota > Metazoa > Arthropoda > Insecta > Lepidoptera > Nymphalidae > Heliconius > Heliconius erato. Next base: position 6,053 of record DWQW01011269.1, read on the forward strand.
GGTCTCTTTAATATACCAATATCGGTACTTTAAGTAAATGTAATGTTTAGTCTTGTATCAATCGATTTTAAGTAATATTTTTTGTTTGGACCGATCTGATTTATTTAACAAGAAGCGGTTATGGTTAAGTTAGACATGCTCACAGGCAGATCGCTGTTATTGCGAACATCAAAAGAAAACTATAATGTTTTGCGTTTCTTTTATATAATAACTGGGCACAAAAGGTTTTTTTTCACTGATAGTGGAGAGTGGAGAGTGTCTTTAGTATATTTTTAATCATAAGCAGAAGAATAAATGTAAAATATCTATTTGATCATTTCACCGCGCTGATAAGACAAGGCGCGGCGTTGTATTCCGTTAATTAACATGAACTCGCACATTGTCGAATTCAGGTGAAAATGAAAAGACGAAGTGTCTTGATATGATGTTTTAGCTTTTAGATAAGATGTTTTAGCTATAGCGTGAAGCTGCCTTTTTTAAAAGTTAATATTTTCATATATATAACAAGATTAATGTTACTATAACCCAAAAGCAAATCTTAAGATATCGATACGTTGAATAAGTTTATATAAAAAAAAACAGAGTAAAGGGACTGCACGCTGTTCGTCTTACAATGGTCGCTTCGACCTTTGCCACGAAACGATATCGTATCGCATCATCTCAGCTACCGATCCGACCTATTGACCCTTAGGGTGTGTGAATTGCAAAAACTACGTAGACTGTCTTATTAATATCTTGTAGAATCAACCAAAAAAATATAACCTTTAAATCTATTCTTCTGCACTTATATTATAAAGTTGAAGAACTTGTTCGGTTGAACACTTAGAACTCAGGAACTGCTGGAATACCAAATTTCTATATAAAACCAAAAAAATAAATGCGAAATGGAGAAAAAATGCAAAGATTTTTTTAATAGCACCTTACTTTGCACGTATTACTTTGTGAGTGACTGACAGACAATGCACAGACGAAACTACTGGAATTGGAAAGTAGATTTTTTTAAATAGATAGGTTAAGGAGTACAGAGGATTTTTCGAAATTTGAAAAATTGACGCCGAATTCTTAGTTGTAAAAGCCGTTCTTACGGGAACTGGAAAAAGTAAGACTTTCTATTTGACTTATATAATTTAGTGTAGGTAAATACTTATATAATTTAATAATCTTAAAGTTAAATATATAATTTAGTATAGGTACCAACCCATAGTTGATGCAAATCCATAAAAATTTAAAAGCAAAACATTTAAGTACAAGTGCACAAGCTCTCCGAAGCATTAAGTGTTTTATGTCTATTTTCTTTCTGTCCTACATTTATTTAAAAGTTTATAGTCTCCCTACAAACAGCTTCTGTTATTTGGATGTAAAACCATTGTGTCCTGTGAACAAGTATTCCCGTATTCATAAATAACTGATTCCGTCACCTCGTTTATCATGTTTGTTGTATATTGAGTACATTACTCATTTTCATTTTTGGATCTTTAGGTTCAGTGGTTTGCCTAATAATACTTATAGGCAATCAGCTTAACGTTTTCCCCTCAAATAACACGGTATTTAGAAGGAACTTAGTGTTTAAACACTCCGCTTTCTGCACAGCAGCGATTAACTGTAAACGCGACGGTTGTGGGTTACATTTCCTCTCGGGGTACCTAAATTATTCTCTGGCAACAAAGCAAAACGCAAAGTTGAATTCCGCCATTCAAAATTGGGCTGAAAATCGGGAACAGAATGCAATTAACACGAGATTCTCTCTCTCTACCCTGCTATATCCGGGATACAGTGCAAAACTCAAAAAAAAAAAAATACATCACTAATCGAAATTCCTGTCCATACAACAATGTATCGATTTTAAAATATAACATCTTAATGAGACACTATATTGTAACAACCTGGCAAAAATATAATGCTAAGATGTCCTGAAAAACTGTCGATCGTCGATATAAATCACGCTTTGACGGCTCTTATGATACATCGCCTCGTGCTTTAATAGCGATACAATTCACCTGTCGTATAATTTTTAATTGGTTTTTCAAAACTTTGAAGTATATATATCGGGAATCTATTATAAATTCATATTTTGAAGCCATTATTATACTGTAAGCGCGACAGTTTTGAGTTTGACTCCCGTTTGGCAGAATGCATTTAATTAATATCTTCGGTATGGTAACAAAACTGAATGTTTCACTACTCAACATGCAAATCTCGAAATATGGGCAGTGCGAAAGGAATATCCTAACACTAGATTCTCTCCGCATACCCTGCTATACGTAAAACAAAACTTAGTCAATTGTTAAAATGGAAATGAAAAAGGACATATTTTCTACCACAAAGAATTAACTAAAAATCTTTATTTCTTATACTAATTAAACTTTCAACTATCAAGTATTATAATTATAATTCTTAATTAAATATCACTTATTAGTCTATACAATTTAAATTGCAGAATAAAGTGTTTAATTTATTCTAGACGATGTCAATATAAATGAAAACAATTCGAAAAACGATATTAAATTTCTTTTATTATTATTAACAAGAACTGAAACAACACAACCCGATATTGTTTCATTTATTCATGTAGATGATTAAGTAACAAAATATCATATTTACATTATAAATTCACGTCATCTTTAACGTCCAAACGTTCCCCCTTCATTGAGCGGACGGTGTTTTTGCACACAAACAAACACACAAATCATGATTATCGTTCGATGTGACAAATGATTGATCACTAGCGACTACCATTATATTGGACAAAGGTAAATAACTAATGTGCTATAGAAACCACGCTCTTAAAGCAACGGAAAAGACCTTCAAAACTCATATAAAATCATATAAACAAAAAGATTTGAAATATGAATAAGTTCTTAAAGAATGAAATAAGCAACGAAAAACTGTACCGATTTTGATGTTAATAGCTCTAAATGAATAGCCGATGTTGCGATAACACTTGATTCATACGTAACTTGTATAAGGTGGGTAGATATAAGAAAAATCGTACATTTTTGTGTGGGTATTTTCGGATTGTAATTCATGAAATGTACATCAAATTGCGTTTGGCAAATCAGTATTGAATATTTTTAATAACAACAGACAAAGATTTTTTTTAAATTGAGCCACTTAGAAAATTCAATTTGATTTTATCATCTAAAAAAATATAAACCTTGTAAGGAAGAACGACAGGTTTCGGATCTAACTAATCTCTTTACATAATAAAAGACATAATAAGAGCATTTTAAATATGGTCAGGGAGAAAGAGGAGCTCGGTGGTGAGTGTTAATGATTTTTTTAAGGCTCCCCTCAAGCCTACACTTGGCTCGCAAGCTAAGCTCTGCTTCTGGCTCTGCCTTCATCCATGTAGATGTTTTCTTATATTAATAAAATCAGATTTTCTTTTTATTATTTAGAAATGAAAAACAATAACTGCTTAACTAAGTATATTTTTTTATAATTAACTTCCCATATCGTCTAAGTATATATGTAACCTTTCTAGAAGAAATTGATTTTTTGATTTTTAATGACAACTTGGTGTTAAGACACTACGTTCTCTTTGACACACTTTCGTTTCCCACTTCTATCCAATAAAGAAACAGATATTTTCTATAAACGTGCTAATTTTTTATAAGGTCGTGCATGTTTCATTCTTTTTAAGAAACAGATATTTTCATATCCTTAATTAAGTTATTTTCACTTTCCTTTATCTGTGAAAGATTGAGCTACACCAAGCCCGATGTTAAGTGTTGATATTTCTATTTTATAGAGTTATAGTCTTGCAGTCTTTAACTCTACAAAATAGGAATTATTTTAAGACTTGTCACCCGCAAATTTGTTGGCGTGGACTTTAAGATGTAATTCACGCATTCACACCGAAGCTCGTCTTGCATTGTTTTTTATTTAGTAAAATTTGTATTTATATACAACAATATTTTTAAAAAAGTATGTAGCGTTTTAAAGATTCTATTACAATAATTTCATGCAAAAAGCTAATCTATTGCAATAAACCAATAAGAGACCTAAGTTGATACTTGAAAAATATGCTTATATTGTAAAGCCAAACATTCTTAGTCCATCATTGATTGATTTATACAAACATACATATATATCTACTAAACTATAGTTAGGTACAGACAGTGACAGGACAGACTCCGTGTTATCTGCCAACTTGTGTGGTCCTTACGGAGAGCCACAAAAACCTATCGATTCGCTTTTTGCTGACGACCAATAACGAAAATACCGACCTAAATACAACATTCTATACAAAATCAACCTTATATCAATATAATATACGGAATTTCATCAGAGACAAAACTTTAAACTTGTCAATTGATTTAAAAAAAAATTATATAATTGCTATAGGAACTGTCAATTTGGAATGATTTCGTCGCAACGACTAATTCAGAAGGCAAGGATATCGTGACTAATGGCTATATATACATTTTATATCAAGAATGTAAGGTCTTCACTAAAAAAGACCTCCCTGCTCGTTATATATGACTATTCATTGGATATTGTTTCATCAATTGTAGCTTAATAATATATACTTGAGCGGTAAGCTTTTAAAGTAACGTGCCTCAAAGGAAGGAGGCGTCGCAGCGTGAGATGGTAATGTATAAAAAATTAACAATCACCGTACATATGGGGAATTGATAAAATATCGATGGAAAAAGTGTGTTGGGTAAAACGCCAGAGAGATTATAAATATCAGGTGTTCTGTTTAAATTTAATTATAAATTTATTTTTAATGTACTGTAATAAGCTATTTAAGTTTTGAGAAATGTCAATGGTACTAGAGTAAGTAAAGTCACCTAAAAAGCAAAGCTTACGTAGACTAGCTAAAAAGTGAAAAAATGCAATTGTTAATAATACGTGCAGTTAATATAATTGAGTTACGATATTTAATGTTTTAAGGGCAACAATGAGAAACGCGGCGTTGAGTTCCACCATTCGACAGCGCTTTAATGCTAGATTTAGTCTGCCTCCCTTGCTATATGCAAGCAAATTATGAAGCTAAAAAAATCTATAATTCTTCAAGGAACTCCAAAATTTCCACATATTCGTTCAACTTATTAAATCACAGCTTTCTCTAATGAGAGCAACCGGGGTGAACGCAGCAGGTCGGAAGATATGTCTACACGATTACATACATACATATGTATTATATGCACGTTGAATCGTAAAAAGAAAATAATTATAATTTTGAACGAATTCAATTTAAAGTATCTATGTTTAGAATGTTTTTTAAAATATATTTTTGTTACATATATCTTACTAACAATCTAAAGCAAAAAAAACGATGATATTATAAGTTACAGCACTCAGCACTGCGCGCTAAGTTGCGGAGCTCAACGCCGCGTTTTACCGTTCCAGAGATGAGAAATAAAAAGAATTTATTCAGGGCATCAATCTCACAATCATAGCGTTTATATTGAAAAACATTGTCCCACTGCGTCACGATGGCTTCATCATATGACAATTTGTAATCATGCATTTTTTTACTACTACTAATAGAAG
>DWQW01011270.1:0-11553 GCA_018249695.1 Heliconius erato demophoon
GATTTTTATAAAATTTGAAATTCAGACTCTTAAAAATATTTCATTGAACACGTGTTTCATGGTTTTTAAGAATTCACTCCCTAAGGGTTCAAATAAGGGGTTGAAATTTTATATGGAAAAATCTTTAGATTGCCATTGATTTTTATAAAAATTTAAATTTAGACTGTTAAAAATATTTTATTGAACACGTGTTTCGTGGTTTTTTTAGAATTCACTCCTAAGAAGCGGGCGAAGCCGCACGCGCCCTCTAGTCCTATATATTTATATCTCGATAATGGGAAAGTAAAGAAAGGAGTCTTTTAAAAAAAGGTTTCGTCACTACCATAATTATTAGTGACATGTCACTAAAACAAACTCTATTTGTGGTGCAACTACACTTAAAAAGACAGTTAAATGTACAATTTCTCATTGCATCTCATGCAATATTTCCAAAAATACATATCCGTCCATAGAAACAATATTTAAGCGTAACAGGAAAATAGACCATCTCTTGAGACCAGTGAAAAATAATGTTCCTTTGCAAGCAGACTAGATTGTGACTGTAGCTTGTCAAACAGAGACAGAGAGAAGCATCAGTATTAGTGTAAAAAAACACATCTCCGAGGTCAAGAATGACATATCGAAGTTACGTGTGTGCGTACAGCGGATAAAATCCAAATATTACATCAGCTTCGATAAACCCTACACCCTATGGGTAGGCGCTAGGTAGAACGCATATATATTCCTAGAATGATCCGCGACGCTATTGAAATGAAAAAAACATTTAAACTTCAATAAAGAAGACAGAAAATTTTCTACTACCTGAAACCCATTCGTAAATTCTTTGAACTGTCCATCCACGGCAGTACGCGAGGCCATTAAGAAATCGTTGGCGGTAGTTTCATATAATAATTATGTCAACTGACAGACGAATGCCACCTCAGTCTACTACCACGTGTGACCACGGACTACTGCAAAGTGGTCGAAACGTCGGGTTTCCAAAAATGTATAATACTAAATATACGCGATTAATCCGGTTAATTTAAAATACGTAGTTGTTGGATCAACTGAGGATTGACTTTTGATTTTAAAATGTCTTTTCAAATTCAATACCAAAATCACGATATATCTACTATCTACCTCTACATCTACTACCTCTTATCAATTCAGCTATATGCTAAACTCAAATGCAGTGTAAATCAACACACCAAATCTAAATAAGCAAGCGTATACTAGGATTTATCGTTTCAATAAACCTTAGACGTTTCCCTTCCCCGGATTACGGGGGCCCTTCTACGTTTTATGACCTTATTTACCCGCCCCGCCCGGGCGAAACTATGCGATAAGAACCGGATATAAATTAAGTGGCACTTGGCAGATATTGGTACCCACTCTAATGGCTTCTATTTATATTTCTTGACTAGATGGAGCTAAAAGATTGAGGTAATATTTGATATGTTCTTATTAAAAAAAATTATAACAAAAACAGCGCATAGTATATACGCGCATATTTAGTAGGTATTTTACCAATATAAAATGGGTACTATATTTATTTTAAAAAATTAAAACACTTAAAACGTTCAATTTTAATCTCTGTTAATAAAAGAAATCTCTCTGTGTTAAAAGAAGTTATTTTTTCTATTCTCAATTTCACTTTCTTTCTAACTACCAATATCTCGGTATTTGGGCGGTGCGTGGAAAACGGAGTGTCTATCTTAACACGAAATTCTTCTACCTACCCTATTATATAAATAGAAAGTGTGAAATGCTCTATACATACCGCGCAAAGTGTAAAAAAAAAAGAAATAAACCCACCACCTATTAGCTTCCATCCGAATCCGTATTTACGATATTATTATTTATAGCTTTGGACACGCACCATAAGGCATAAAGTAGCTCATTTAGTTTCCTTTTACAGCGCGCGTAATGGCGCGCGAGAGAAATATGGCGGGAAAAATATCTGTCATTCTCATATAGGAGTACGTTCCGGTTTACAGAGACTGAAAGGAAATATACGGAACGTTTTAGCGGTTTTCCTTCTTTTGTCATTTGTTTTTGTGTTGTTTACCACCTTTTACGTGGCTTTGCGGTTTGCGTGAAATTAGTTGAGATTATTCTGTATTTGTGTTATTTTTTTAAACACAACTGAGCCACATCGCCAGTCGTCACTTTTACATTACAGTTTTTATCAAATGTAATCCCCTTAGAGAATTTACATTAGATCAACGCCTCACTTAATTAAGCCAAGTCCAAGGACAATTCTATATTTTAAATTAAACATTTGTCCCTGCTGTAATTGAACAATACCCAACCGTATACAGTGGAGGTGTGTCTTCACTCAGCCTTAAACTCATCAATTTATATAATATATTCACTGAATAGCACGCAATTTATATACAACAGCCATTACCCTAACATTCGGCTTAAAAGGCATTCGTTGCGAAAATAAAACTTTGTACAGTTAAAAAGAAAAGAAAAAAAAAAGAAGAATTTAATCATCCGCCTCAATATTTTCGGCTTGCAAGGGAACACAATAGCAGAGGTTAGTACGGAACCATAAGGGGTTCAAAGTGCAGCTTAAAGAGGCCAAAAAATCGGGCAATACAATTTTAAATGCCCTCGCAATACTACGTGTATAGCGGGTTTTATCGACGTTGCTATTGTTTGTTAGGACGACGATGAATCAAAAGGCAGACAGCTTTTGATTTTGCTTGGGTATATTCTATGTTTCTACTCATATATATTTTTTAATATATTTATTAATAAACAGAACTCAGTGAACTGCTACTTTATTTTTCATTTTTAATTACTTAACAAGACGAAAATATACATATTTCTTTAATTTGAACCAAAGTAGTACCTGAGTTAAGCTCGTTAAGCACTGTATAGACATCTGTGTAATATAATCGAGTCACCTATATTATAAATAAATAAAAAAAATAGATTTTTTTAGTACCATGATGTCAATTAAAGCAAATACTACAACCATACGTACCTACACTTAATAAATAATAATAATTTTCTATTATAGTACAACCCATGCAATTGATACATACATTAGTCCAATCTTTACTGTCATAAATTAATCAAAAACACTTTCAACTATGAAAGGAAATAGTCATTAACAACAAATTTACACACAAAATGTTGTGTAGAACTAAAAAATGTGAGTTGTAGGTTCGATTCCCACTCGAGAAAATGAGATATTTAATATTCTTATTTCTTCACTCTATTGTCGAAGCAAAAGCGTGGCGTTAAGTTCCACCACTCAACACGCAATGCCTCCAGAATTCGGTGGAAACTGGGGAACGGAGTGCCTTAAAAGTTGAAACTAGGCTTTCTCTGTCCATCCAATTGCATGCAGGATACAGCGTGAAAATGAAAAAAAAAATACAATAAAAGTTAAAAAAATTCTGTAATATTTCACGTATTACAGGGACCCCCAGCGCGACGCCTCCGTACCATTCGTTAACAAACTAAACTTTTCACATTACGCCCGCGTCGCCAACTTTTATCGTATAACAGGCTTCGGTTTCGTTTTACGTTTGTTTGTATTACATTATTTCATTTGTTGAATTTTGCTGTGTAACATCCTGATGGTATAGTCACTTTTATTTCTTTAAGTATAAGTTCTGTTATTTTTTTCTGTTTTCTGTTGCTTTTCCAGTTTCAATATTTTTAGATAAAGGAAAGAAAATAGGTTCGTAAATAATTTTCTTTCACCTTTTAAGGGTTCCGTACATTAAAAGGTAAAAACGGAACCCTTATAGGATCACTTTATTGTCCGTCTGTCCATATGTGAAGACCAGTTATTTAAAGATGACGTGGAGCTGAAATTAATTTCAAATATTCAGGTCTACGATCCTTAAAGCACAGAAACAATCAAGCTACTAACTTATCCCAATCAAAAGATACGAGCATTATGTATCGATTTTACTGCAATATGTATGAAATTACTATAGCACTTACAGTTATGAAATGGGGCACGAAATTAGAACTTACAAAATAAATAAAGAAAAAAAAGCCGAAATGTTAAGAAAATATAGATATTTCATAGAAAAAAAAACATTATAAACTTGTAGTTTTGAATTTCATACGCATATAGCAAATTTAAATTTTTCCTTCCTCCTAAACATCCTTTCCTTTTTTCTAAACCTGAAATTGGTACGGAAGCCTTGGCGTGTGCGTATTCGATTCCCACTTAAACGATTTTTTATTTATATTATTAAAACGTCATACACACTTAAGAAAAAAAATACCCGTAAAAAAATATGTTTCATTCATTACCTTTAACTAAAAAAACTGGCATATTAAAAATAAATTTGATATATCTTAATCTCTCCGTGTCCAACACTATAACAAATAAAAACATAAAAACCCAATTGTTCTACAGATATTGAGTTAATTACGTCAATGTTCGCAGCAACATCTAATTCCAGCCAGTAGGACCCCACGCGTTGGGATTACCAAGATCAAGTCTTGAGTCCCCTCGTTATATTATACGTTATAGTACACGTTTTTCGCGTTTTGGGATTTCTTTTTATTACATTTTTGTATGAAAATAGCTAGATTATAATTAAAAAAAGGTGAAGTCTTTAAATAAAATGTTAATTCAAATGTTTCAAGTGTAGTGGAATTTAATTTAATAATATAATATTAAAAAATCTTGACTCTGAAATCATTTAATCATTAAAATATTATTATAGTATAAATATATACACAAGAGATGAGGCCGGTCGTGGCGCAGGGGCACATAGTGTGACTGTAAAACCGACTGGCTGTGGGTTCGATCCGAACTCGAGGAGATGAAATATTTACTTAAATTTATATTTTCATTTCTTCGCTCTGGTGTCGAGGCAAAGCGCGGCGTTGAGTTCTGCCACTCAACACGCAATGCCTCCAGAATCCGGCAGAAAGTGGGGAACGGAGTGTCTTAACATTAGGTTCCCTCTACCTATCCTGCTGTGTGTGGGATACAGCGTGAAGCTGATTTTTTTTTATATATACATTCAAAATACTAACTAAACTAATCTAACTGAATTATCTTTAATTGTCAAACAGATCAGAACAATCCTACGCTCGGACACTAGCCTCCATATCATCTGCCAACGCCTTATCAGTACCGTGGTCTGCCAATGAAACGAGATTGGCATTGCCTGGCGCGCTGGGCGTGGCTGGCATACCCGCTCTAGTCATAACTGATGGCACTGGCAAAGTGCTAACTACGAATGGGAGGCAGTATCTTGCTGCTGATCCGTTGGCTTTGGTAAGTCAAGAGTAGACTTCATTTATGTAGAAATACACATATCACACAATACCTTCTGAGATGATAATTTTAGTTCGATCCATAATGTATGGTGTTCATTTCACTTTATTATAATCTATTGATTGTTTTATTTTTGTGATTTCTACACCTTGAGCATGGGGCAAAATTTTACACCGCACTTCACCTCGTCCCCAGAGCGAAGAAACGAAACCAACCATCCCCCATTTACAGTTACTCCCTTGTGCCATTTTTCCTCATTTAAAAAAAACTCATTAGTCGGATTAATCGCGCATCAAACCCACCACTCCAGAGGACAAGGTACAGTTAGCTCGAGGCAAATAAAAAATCGTTGATATTAGTTTGATATAATAATTATGCCAGTGTACGACCACATATAGCCACAGGAGGACGGGCTATTACAAAATGTTTGAAACATCGAGTTTCCAAATAAAATAAAATGTATAAAACTAAATGCATCCCCTGACCACTTGTAATCTTAATTTAGAAATTGAAATCAACACCTTTTTCTGAATCCCTGGAATGTTTACGTCCTAAGTCCAAGAATTAATTATCCTTTTTTTAAATATATTGTAATAAATATTCTAATTATCTTTTATGTATGTATTTCTATTGTGATGCCAGTCGAAGCGTAGGGGCACTAAGTGTGACTGTAAACACACCTGGTTATGGGTTCAATACTCACTCGAGGAAATGAATTATTTATTTAAATGTATATTTCCATTTCTTCGCTCTGATGTCGAGGCAAAGTGCGGCGTTGAGATCCACCACTCAAGAGGGGAATGAATGTCTTAACACTAGGTTCCCTCTGCCTTCCCTGCTGTATGCTGCTGCGGAATACAGCGTGGAGCTGATTTATTATATTTATTACAGCGTTACATGTTATATCTTACAGAACTTCCCGTGGGCACAGCGTCCGGTGTCAGTGTTGAATGAACAGGCTCTATTGAAAATGGCGCGTCACCCCGCCGTTGTGCTGTTTGTTGGTAAATATCTACTTTATGCGTGTATACTAAATTACTTAAACATCCTTTAAACGTCGTATTAATTGTTAATCGATGGATTGGAAAAGATGTATCGTTGGTGTAGAGCAGTGGTTCCCAACCAGTGGTCCGCGGACCACCAGTGGTCCGCAGAAGCCTAAATATGGTTCGCGAACGATTTTAATTTTATGAATGGGGATGGTGAGGCGAAGTTTTTGTTTGATTATCGCAATTATTTTTTATTATACCAACATGCATAGTGGTCCCTGCTACCAAGAATGTTATAGAAGTGGTCCTTGATCAAGAAAAGGTTGGGAACCCCTGGTGTAGAGAGAACTTTGTAATGTATTACTTTCCAATTTTCACCCAAAGCCATCTTTTGTCGATTCAAAATTTCAAACTGACGAAACAGAAATAATAGTAAAATTAATTATTTATCATATCGTTTAGTCGTAAACATCAAGTAAAATATAAGAATGTAATAATAATTGATCAGATTCTTTATGATGCTGTTTATGTCAAAACACAACTTAAGATTAAATGAAATTTAGATTTATTAAATTGCTATTACAAACTTCATAAAATTTTATAACTATTAATAATTCAAATACCAACTCCATTCCAGACGACGAAGATGGAGAAATAGAATTCTCTGAATCAGTCCTAACACCTTCCGCTGAATCTTACTACGAGGAATGCAGCATCCAGTACCCAGGGTTCTGCCCCTATCAGAACTCCTCAGACGATGAGACCATGGATTTTGATTACATCACGAAGAACTCCAGGATGAAGAAGAAGTCGTTCAAACATGTCATGTTCTATATCGGCATCGATGGCACAGATAGCGCTGACATGATAAGAGAGCACATCGGCTTAGATGACGCAGTGCCGCTGCTTACCGCCATCGATTTTAATAAACAACGCATGGTCACCATGAAATATGGCGATGAAATAACAACGGATTCCGTACAGAATTTTGTCGACGCTTTCCTGAGTGGTAACGCTGATTTTAAACCGTTGAAGCCTTATTCGGAGAAATGTTAATTTTTTTATTTATTTTTATTTTTAAATTGTCTTTTTATAATCATTTCTTTTTTTACATACCGAATGGTCGATGAGTTGTGGTGGTTCTGAAATTAGCTGTGCTGCGCAAATTAGATTTTAGGATTTTTCTTAGTTTTGACGTTTTTTTTCCCGAGCAAATGATAACTAAAAGCAGGCGCGTAGGAAGGAGGTAGGGCCGGGCGGTCCGTGCCCATACTTTCGGCTTTAAGAGGAGGGTTTTCGAGAAGTAGTGTCATGACTAATATAGTTTTCTTCATTAAAAAGTTGTTTGCCCGTTAACAATGATTAACGCGCAAACAAACTTCTTAATGAAGCAGTCGAAAAAAAAGCGCTAGCACCTATCTCAGTTCAGGACCACATGAAAATAAAGAACAGATTCCATTCGGCCCGATTGACTTGTGGATCTCCAAAGACGACAAAGCTCGCCGAATAGCTTATTGGCTGAACTTCACATTAGGTATTGAGCTCTACAGTGCGAGATAGCCAGCGTCATTATTCCAAAATGACGAGTTCCGAATATGTATCTGCTCGAAGATTTCAGTAATATGCTTAGACTTTGCTTTAGAAATTTGTTAGAGCAGTGCATCAGCTCAGATTTGATTGAAAATTCTCTTTATCTCTATGTAAAATGGTCTTGGTCGACTCCTGCTCCTATCAGCGTCTCTCAGTTCTACGTTGTATCTCGCATGTAGCAGTAGTCAGGCAGGCAGAGGGAGCCTAGTATTAGGACACTCCACTCCGCACGTTCCGTTCACCCTTGGAAGCATTGCCTGTTGAGCGGCGGAACTCGACGCCGAATTTTACTTTTCATTTATGTTTGTAGGCTCTAAAGGAATATCGTAATATACTCGTATGTTTTTTTAGAAAACCTTTCGATTTCTTTCCATTAAAAAAATAATATTATTTTGCCTCTTTTTTTGCATCTTGATTGATATTTTCTTGTGGACATTTCTTTGAAGTAAAAAAGTGTAATGGGTTTTATTTACTTTTACACTGTAAAATATTTTTTTTCTCAGCAGACTTTATTCAATGTTATATTCTAACCGAGAATTTATTTTTCGTAACAATGTTAGTTAAATGAACGTAGATTTTCTCCAATTTTGTGCGAGGTAATCCGATTTGAGTTGGCACGGGCTAGTGTGAAGTGTTATTGGATCTCTAGCTATTCAAACCTGGATAATACCGAAAAACCTGGATACCGGAATTTTATAAAAAATAACAGTTTTGCTAAAATGGTACGGTATTGAGAATACTAAAAAACATTACGTACATTATGCATTAACTTAACTTAGATAAATAATCATAGTTTCTAAATGACCAGATCCCCCTGAAAAATATTTCTAGATACGCCAGTGCAGTGCAAAAGCTCAGAAAACATAACTTCAGTCCAACTACGACTCCTCGAACGAACTGTAATGGTATTTTATGTATATGTTTTGTAAGTTGGGCACTCAAGAATGCTCTGTAATAATAAAAAATATATATTAATTACTTACTGATTTTTTCAAATTAATTTCAACAAAATTATTATTTTAATTTATTTTATACTTCTAGAAGTATTGTTAGTATTTTAGTTTCATTCAAATTATATACTTTTTTCAACTGATGTAATTATATATAAACAATTTAAAATTCAATTAAATAAATTTTAATTTGAATTTGAATAAAAACCAACAACGGGAACATAACGGTCACGTCTTTAAAACTTTTGTAAACGACTGCAATATATGATTCTTCAATTCTTCATACACTTTTAAAGATAATGAGATATATGTAGAATAGACATTGTTACTTAAAGAAATATCTTAAATATTTAAATCGATTACACTAAAGTTATCAGAAAAATCTTTATGAATAATTTAAAAAAATGCTAGATTTTAGTCGTTCTACTTTATTTCACTTTCCCGCGTATTTGTCAATTCAATAATGTCAGTTGTCACATTATTATTTTTTACTCATTTTTTTTAATAAAGGCAAAATCTCAACTCGACACTGCCAATGCACGTTTACATTAAAATATTAATTATAAGATATACTTTCTTTGTATTTAATAGTAGTTTCAGATACACGCTAGATTGTTTAAAAATAAAATTTTGTGATTGAAATCTGTACTCAGTAGATTTAGGACGTAACGGCCTTAGAATGTATAATTATATTCATTGTCAATTTATTTCAAAAACACATAGAAAAGTAATGATAGAATGTTGTATTTAATTTAGTTAATATTTTAAGAATAACATAATTATAATCTTTATTAAATGCAAAGAATATAAGTGAATCATTTCGTAGAGTAGATACTAGTAGTAATGAAACTTGAAAATTTTGATATACATTTGGCATATGAAAGAATTTAAATTCTTATAAGAAGCTGACTTTTAATTTACATCATCTATTATTTCCTCTAATATTGTAGTAATATTAAATTATAATATACATATAAAAAGGTAAGGGAATGCCTAATACACAATATGATAATGTTACAAATATATAAAGTATAAAATAAAAATGAATATTTTTACCCTCATTGGTACTTAAAATCAACTCAAAATATTATTTAAATTTAAAATAGAGCTTAGATACTTATAAAGTCTGTTATATTAAAAAATACTATTTTCCTTTATGCAAACTTCTATTATCTACTCTACTTAATTTTGTCGCTAGTAAAGTCAAAGATGTGGTTGGCGTAGTTATGTTAATTTATTTTTGTAGTTCCTTAGTTAATCTAGAAAAAATTAAAATATAATTTAACGAGTTTTCTACTTCATGTTAAACAGATTGAATTGTAGATTTAGTGGTGTAATTAGATTTTTACTTTTGTATCTGTGATCAGTTTGTTTTATAAAATAAATAAAACATTTGACGCATTTTCAATAAAGTAATATATAAATACAAGTTGTTTACTTTTATTTCTTTACAGAACTTTGAAAAATTTAAAAAGTATAAGAGAAAGAATAAGAAAAACTAAAAAAGTATAGTAGTCGAATATTTTCGGCTCCTATTAATCCTGATTTTAAATTAAAATAAAGCTAGGCACGTACACATCTATGTAAAAATATTATGAAGTTTATTTTGCTAAAATACTACGATATTTATCTATTTGCTGTCGGAAAAATCTAAAAAAAAGCCGTTTAGTTATATAGTACTTTAGTTATAGCATTTATTAATATTATTAATTAGCTACTACTAACAGAGGCCACTCGTGGCCCAGGGGCACAGTGTGATTGTAAATGCGACAGATTGTGGGTTAGATTCCCGCTCGAGAAAATGTAACCTTTATACGGTTGTTACAACTTATTTATGTTGTTAGCAAATAAGTTGTAACAAGCGTATAACAATTTCGACGTATGCTTATATATATATGCTTGATGAGAACGTATGGCTTAGTGGTCAGAACGCCTAGTCGGTTTCCAGGAAGCGCGGGTTCGAGTCCCGCAACGTTAAAATTTATACATTTTCTAAATAAGTATGAAATGTTTAATATTTTCACTTTATCGGTCTGTTGTCGAGGCAAGTCGCAGCGTTGAGTTCTGCTACTTAACACGCAATTCTTCTTTAGAATTCGGTGGAAAATGGGGAATGGAACTGCCTATCCTATTGTGTGTGGCACAGCATGAAGCAAATTTTACTAACAGAAGATGATTTAAAAAAAATACATAAGGACAGTTTAAAAAAATATTATCTCTATTTGGTTAGAGTTTTTTGTAAATATCGAGCAGTTTTTTTAGGGCATTATTTTTTTTATGGATGAGTTTCCCATGTTTTAATAAACTTCATTAAATATTGTTTCAATGGGAGTAGCAATACATTGGTATTACTACTCCCAAGGAAACAATATTTCTTATCGCCATATTTTACACTGTTTTCGTCATCCATTTTGAATAAACAACATAAATCTCCTTAAGGATCTTATTTTCAACTAAAAAAATACCGTGCGCCCGCACACGACAATAATAGTTACAATAACCCTGCCTCCCTGCGACATTGTCGTGGCAAGAATATCTACGATCCGACCGCACACACAATATTATTGACAATACGTGCTTTATTGATAATATTATTTTACGTGTGTGGCTAGGCTACAACTGCCATACTAATATTTTTATAATCTGTGATGACAAAGCTTGGCCATAAACAAACAAAAAATCTTTATCTGTGATTCTGTCGTTTTGGTTCAAGCCGCCGACGCCATTATTGTGAAATATAATTTTTAGAAAAAATTTCACGTGCTTGAACCAATTATTA
>DWQW01011271.1:0-11551 GCA_018249695.1 Heliconius erato demophoon
TGTGCAAAGAGTAAGATTGAGAAGTAACGCGGGTGATCTGGTATTGATTAGTGATGTGGATCAATGGTAATCGAAATGAAAAATGAATGAATCAATTAATAAGATAATTTCGTTTACATAAATATTTGTCCTTCGCCATCATCTGCCCCTGTATGTTTGTTTGCCTATCATTATTTTTGTTATTTGTAAAAATAAATGATGTATCTTTCATAAATAATAATAATATATAATTTCGAAAAATAATATAGAAATCTACTTTTTTATAAATGATTTGAATTTGTCAATGTGTTATAAATAAAAACAAATTTAGATTCTTAGCTTTGTTCATCACTTGCATTCTGCTCTTAATTCATTTTCTACATAAATAAATAATTTTATAACCGAAGATTATTATCTACATCAATATTAACATATTATCCAAAGATCTACATATATAAGGATTTATAAGACACGCGGATATCCCACACAACACTAGCACTGATTAGCGTACAACAGTGTGTGAGTGTACGTTGTTATGAATAAACTTGCGCGTGTGTGTAGCGGCGCATTAAGTATGCTTTGGATTTTATTATTTAATGATTCATCTTAGGGATGTAGAAATAGTCCGGAATGCTTGCGCCGTTCGCGTTGAAAAGCCAGTAATAATAGAATATTGGCACATCTGCCCCACAGTATAAGTTTTAATGTTATTACTCTTCTGCTGTATGATATCTCGTTCCAGATGTATTTTAAGAGTGTTTTATGTTTTTTAATTGCGATCTGTGGATTATTTTTTTTTCTATTTTAACTTTTTTACAGCTTCTCATAACGACCACCTGAATGATGACAGAATTAATATTGTTTATGAAATTATATTTGACGGAATCGTGTGATAAATTTTGAATGTGGCTGTTATAATATTCTTAGATTTTATTATAGTGTTACATTACGCTTCCTCTCTGGTACACATTTTGTAATACATAAGAAAGTTTATATCAACTGAATAAAACTATCGTTTTATATTGTCTTTGCTTTGGATAATTTAATATCTGTATCTTCTACAAAAGTGGTGTGTCAATAGATACAAAGGTTTTCCTTCATTTATGGCGATCAAGAACAAATAACTTGAATTATTTTATAAGATTAGAAACCAACAATAAATAAGAAAATAGCGTCACTCTTTGTAATATGAATTATGAAGAAACACAATGATCGTTTCGTAACACCAACACGAAAATGCTTTAATCTGAAATTAACGTGTACCACCACCATTGTATGATGACCCATCAGATCCTACGCAAGTATGGAAGTGGGTTGAACTTAAACAAATTTGGGGGCTCATGATATCTTGGACAATGTGGACTAATCTGACGCCATTAGTATAGATCATTAAATATGAATTATAAAATATAATAGTAAGCACAAGAAAGGCAATCACGCCGACCATTATTAGATTAAATATCTCACAGTTCCGTCAGCGTAATTGTATTTTACTTACGGGTCTCTATCGTATTTTAATACGATATGTGTATAGTATTTTTATTTCAACTTCATGTATTGGGGTAGACAGAGAAAACTTAGTGTTAAAACACTAAATTTACTTCTTTTGCCCAATTTTTGAGACATTGTGTGTTGAGTAGTCGAGCTTTAATATACTGGAGAGGGATAGTAAAAATATCTCTAAGTGATATTTATCTTTGTCCTGTAGCTCCTCTGGTGTTACACGGGGTTGTGGGTGGCAGTGATCACTTACCATCAGCTGACCCGTACTCTCGTTTGCCTTATCTCTTTCCATAAAAAAAACTTAAAATGTAATATATCTTGTTTCAAGTTATACATCACAAATCAAGGAATTGATAGCATTATTATTGTAGAATTAGTGAAATATTAAATGACTTTCCACTTTTTAAAAAAAATAATTTTAATCAAACTAAAGTACTTAAAAAAATCTAATAATATATTTCTATTCAAAGTGGGCCAAGCGGACTAAAATTTGTTGTAAATAATGTCCTAGCATAACCAGTAAACAATAGTAAACTGGAACTGAAATGACTAGCTTGTTCAATCAAAGTGTGAGAAAAGTAACTAAAATAATTATGTTAAATTTATATACAAATCTTAAAGTACAACATTTTTTTTACTTACCATATCCTAAGAGAAGTGTGAAGCGATCAGCAATCAAGTCCTGTAAGAACAAATAACATAATGTTAAAAAATATTTAGAATCGTATAAAAAAATAAACGTAGCGCGATTTGAGCCCATGTCTCTTGCAAGCTATTGAACACATTCATTATTTTAATTTAAGACATAAAATGTAAAGTGAAACAAACTTAAAACATATTTTAGGCTGGTCAAGATTGACTAGCTGATAATTTTTCGTTGTTAAGATCAAATAAATCAGCTTCACGCTGTATCCCGCACACAGTAGGGTAGGCAGAGGGAACCTAGTGTTAGGACACCCCGTTCCCCACTTTCCGCTGAGTTATGGAGGCATTGCGTGTTGATTGGCGGAGCTCAATGCCGCGCATTGCGTATTTATCTCCTCGAGTAGGGATTGAACCCACCAGTCGATATTACAGTCACACTCTGTGCCACTGCGCCATGACTAGCCTTAAATAATTTTTTTGCTCTTTTTCCTAGTAATGTGAGTATCATAGCAGAATTTGAGAGTATGGGCAGAAAATTGAGTTTAATAAAATGGAATAAATACCAGGATCTAATACCAGAAAATTAATTTTTTTTACCAGAAGTCGTGATATCTCACATTAAATACAGTACTTTAACACAGGTATTTGTGTCCCCAATGCGGGAAAAAAACATTTCCCAAGCGGAGAACTAACTCCCAATCATCGCTTTAACATCAGACCCTGTCTCCCTGTACCACGACGGCCTCAAAAAAAAGTTATTAAATATTTTTAATCAATTTCACGTAAACATAAGTCAAATTTCGTTCTAAGTTCAAAGTAAAACATATTTTCTAGTTGACAAATTTATCAATATAATAATTGCTTCGTTTAGAGTCAACAACGATAATATCTGAAATGATGAATTGTAATAAATAATGTAACGCGAGGACAGTATTAAGGAAATCAGGTTGAAATACCAGGTTTAAATATCAGGTTAAACGTAGTTTTTATTAATCTATTATCTATATATATAAAAGGACTTGTGCTGACTGACTGAGGTAAGACGCACGCAGAGCCGTAACCGCTGATGGTAGAAACGTGAAATTTGGGCAGATGTTTATTTTCATATTCTGGACATCCACTAAGAAGGAATTTTGAAAAATTTTAACCCTACAGGGATGAAATAGGGGTTGAAAGTTTGTATGGAAAAAAAAAATAATCTGTACCGATTTTTATAAAATTTGAAATTCAGACTCTTAAAAATATTTTATTGAACACGTGTTTCATTTTTTTTAAGAATTCACCCCCTAAGGGTTCAAATAAGGGGTTGAAAGTTTATATGGAAAAATCTTTAAATTGCAACCGATTTTTATAAAAATTTAAATTTAGACTCTTAAAAATATTTTATTGAACACGTGTTTCGTGGTTTTTTTAGAATTCACTCCTAATAAGCGGGCGAAGCCGCGCGCGCCCTCTAGTATATAATATATATAAAACTTGTTTGTCTGTTATTTCAAAATAATTGTATTTTTTAAGTACACATTACTATTTACACGAGCTAAAACACAAATCAACGGCTTATTATATTTTTTTTGTAAATTATTAAAGCTTTTTTTTATCACATATCGCGGGATCGGAATCGGTTTCGCAGAAAAACCACCTAAATAGACATTTTATAACGAAACAAGGGAAGCCGCTAGTTAATTAAATATAAAAAAAAATGTTATTTTAATTTTAACTGCAACGATATCGTTGCGCATTCCAAATTTATCTCTATTATGTCAAGAGTCGTCAGTTCAATATCAGGATGTCTGTAAAATAATTTATGGAATTTTCGTTTTACCGATTTGCTTGGACATAGTGTGGTTTTACCAGGCTTTGAGGTAATAATAATCAATCAGCTTTACGCTGTATCCCGCACACAGCAGGGTAGGCAGAGGGAACCTAGTGTTAAGACACTCCCGTTCCCCACTTTGGCTTTGAGGTGATTTATATTTTTTTAGCTTTACACTGTAGTTCACACATAGTTGGGTAGACAGAGGGGACCTAATGTTAAAACACTCTGTTTCCCATTTTTTACGGAATTCTGGAGGCATTGCGTATTGAGTGGCGGAAATCAACACAGACTTTTGCCTCGACACCATAGCGAAGAAATTAAAATATTAAATATTTGATTTAGTGGGAATCGAACCCACAACATGTCAGGCTTACAGTCAACACGTTATTGCTTCTGCGCCACGACTGGCTTTATTAATTTAACTATTAATCATAATTAAGTTATTAAGTGACAGAAGCGTGAAATTAAAAATATATAGATAATACTTAATGCTGAAACTTTCTATGTAATAAATAATAAATTTAATTGTATTCACTGTATTTAGGCTATATACAAATTGTTAGTAATTTTTATTATGATATTGATAAGCTTTTTAGCAAATTATGTTTTAAGCAAATAATCATCTTTGCTTAAAACATATTTTGCTGAAAAGCTGCTATTTTTATCTTGTTTGCTCACAAAAAGAAAAATGTTAATCGTATTTACCCAGACTAGGCATATGCTGTGCCACGACGACTATAATATTTTTTTTAATAAATTATTTACATTGCGTGTGGAATGGTGGAAATCAACGCCGCGGTATGTATTGTAACCAGAGTGAAGAAATAAAAAATATAAAATAATTCGATCCCCCAAATGGGAATCGAGCCCACAATCGTCGCCTTTACAGTTGCAAGCTGTGCCGCTGTGTTGTTGTATGGGAAAACTTAATACAGTATTTTTGTAAAAGGGACTGAGAAATGTATTATTGACAAAATAAATTTATTTTAGGTATGACAGATACGATCTTCGATTCTTTTTAGGTATTAATTAACGGGAGAACCATTAAAGAAATTCTAAAAAAAAATGTAGAGATATTTTCATCTTAGATTTATCATACAACTAGTCTAAACATTCAACAATAACAAAAAAAAAATCTACGAAAATGTTATTCATATAATATAATAAAATATCGCCATCAACGTTTTTCTTCATTAATGACATAATACACTGTAAGTATACCCGTTGTACAATCAGTACGCATCATTAGCTACGGTTTAATCCGTTTTGGGCAACGGAATTATCAGATTCCGTCACACTTGGAACTAAGTATTTGAACTCCTAATGAGTTTTAGTAACGCAATAAAGTCACTTTGTATAATGAAATCAGTTTTTTCTTTGTGAAAATATTTATGATGTATGGATGTAGCTGGTGAGGTCAGTTGTGGCGCAGTTGCACAAGGTCGAACAAAGTCGAAGCCAACAAGGTTCGATGCCCGTTCCAGGATATTAAATATTTAATATTTTCATTTCTTCGCTCTGGTGTCGAGGCAAAAACGTGGCTTAGAGTTTCGCTATTCAACAGCCTGTCTCTAGATATCAACGCAGCGCTGAGCTAGGTGTTTTTTATCGTAGAGTGTCTTACCACTAAACACTAAAAAGCGTATACATAGTCATTAAAGCCCGATAACTTGTGAGTTCGCTTCCCAATGGAGGAAATAAAATATTTAATATTTTCATTTCCTCGCTCTTGTGGGGTAAAGTGCGGCGTTGAGTTCCGACACTCGACACGCAATACCTCCTAAACAACAAAAAAAAACGACTTCATTACTAAAATTATTATTAAAACTAGTTTTATATATAACTTGCTATTTTACTTCACTACTCAAACTATTATTAAGCTCCTCTCATTTCTCATTCTCATGTATAAAATTGAAAATCATTAAATACATATACCAAAACAAAATCACATACTTTAGTTATATATATATATAAAGTTTGTCTAATCGTACCGAGTTATTCACAATAAATGGCAGTCCGTTCGTCATATGCACCTCCTTGTATTTCCGACAACACATCGTACTGTAATACATTATAAATTAGGGACAAGAGCTTAGCGCGATCAGATGCTGCGTTAATTTCGTATATTATTCTTGTGTCAAATTAATGAAACTCAGTTGTATGTATGCATTGTTTTTTGTTTGTTTGTTTGTATAATATTCTAACGGTAGTTTGTGATTTTTTTGTCTTTGTTTACTAATCTCCAACAGCTTCTGTACTAAAAGTGCAATAAAACTTTAAAAATGTCATAAATATTTAATAAATAGCATTCTCTATTGCCAAATTATAAATCAGCTTCACGCTGTATCCCGTACATAGCAGCATAGGCAGCGGGAACCTAGTGTTAAGATACTCCGTTCCGTATTTTTCGCCGAATTCTGGAGGCATTGCATGTTGAGTTTGTGTTGTGAAGATCAGCGCACTTGGACAATTTCCAAGAGGCGCAGGTTCAAATCCCGCTACTTTAAATTTTTTATACGTCTTTAAAACAACTAGCGTATTTAAATTTGTATTTATTTCTTTCTCTTTATACTTCTATCCTATTAGAGTCAAGGAACAATCTACAAAGTAAATATAACTGTGAATTGTATTAGAATTAACTACCTTCGGCTTACTTTATCTACGGTTTCATTGTGTTGTAATTCAATAAACAAAATATTATTAAATTAAATTAATAAATTATACTTGTTTTACGTCTTGGCCCACAACACAACTGACAGTAAACCCAAACCAAACACGACTATAGTCGTGGGTTCGATTCTCACTCGAAGAAACGAATTATTTAGTATTGGTTATGTCCTCGTTCTAGTAACAACACAAATCAGTATCTTATTATTTTAAAATGATATTGAACTACGCTATAGAATAGCTCAATCAAGGTTAGTTCTTACATACTTATATAAAAATAATAATTACTATAATAATTATTATTAATAATATTTTCAATAAAAAATAAGAAAACGATACAATGTTAAATGCGATCAGTTTATCATTCATATTTCCGACAAGACTGACGCTGTGTAATTCATTAAGGAGGCACGACCTCGCATGGTTACCTTCTCTTCATATTATCTTAGAATGTTTGTTTCATTAGAAATGGCAAATGCAGCTTATGGTGTGAAATGTATTACAAATATTATATTTTAGAATATATCTAAATGGAACTAAATAAAATATATTTTTATGGTATAAATATTGTAAAAATATCTTCTTCTTATATCTTTTAAGATATAAGGTTCTTATCGTTTACCTATAAAATTATAGGTAAACGGTAAGACATCCCGTTCCCTATTTTCCATTCGAAATCGAGACATTGAGTGTTGAGTGGTGGAACTTAACGCTGCGTTTTGTATTATTTAAGGAGCATTGAATCAATTGACCTACAGTCGCTACTTCACTGCCCCACGATCATGTTTATCGCTTGTTATGGTTTTTTTGGCGTTTTTATGTTGTTAAGTAAGTATGTAACCTACTTGACCTGTAATGAAAAGTAAAATAAATTACTGAGATAGCTAAGAAATAATTATTTTTGTTTTTAATTTAGATACGACGAAGCACGGTAAGACTTAGCATTCTGAACCAATTAAATATGAAAATGAAAAAAAAAATACAACATTATATACGATAACACTCATAATATATACGTTTAGTTTAGTAAACTTATAAAATAAGTATATAAAAAATGTTTTGTCAATAGTTTTTAACTTTGTTTATTTATTTATTTATTTATTTTATTAATTAACTTTTTTATAAATTTTGTGTGAATAATAGTGTTAATTATTATGTATTATTTAACTTTATTTTAAATTTAAATTGTGTAATTTAAGAACATTTTTAACATCTTACAAACCTTTTTGGTTTTTTAAATGATATTTACACGGCGTAGTGTTGAGTTCCGCCACTTAACATGTAATGTTACAAAAATTGTGCAAAAATAGAAAACGGTACTCCGTTTCCTACTTTCTGTATCTGCTTGACACTAGATTCCCTTTAAATGGCATCGCCTCAAACATTAAAAACAGCCTTAATTTCAACAAACATAAATAACATAATAAAAACATAAAATTATACATTATGTTAGTAAAATTCCAATATCCAGTCACAACATATAATTATTTATATTTCCATTTCTTCGCTCTGGTGTCGAGGGTAAGCGTGGCGTTGAGTTCTGCCACTCAACACGCAACACCTCCAGAATTCGACAGAAAGTGGGGAACGGAGTGTCTTAACACTAGGTTCCCTCTGCCTACCCTGCTAGAAAATGTTCCTAAAAATGCTATATCTATTCACAACATATAATTCCTTGATCTATGCGCCTCAGTGTGATAATTTATTAATATCCTACTCTATGTTTGGGTTCCCTAGTGATCAATGTTGCCTCCCCATAAGAGTTTTGTTTTCGTGATTGCTCTTTCTTAATCATACTTTCTTAATTAAGGAGAAGTTGCGAGTTCGAAGTTAATTTGTGACGATCGAGCCGATAACGTTCGTTCTGCTGTTAATTAGTTAGAAACATAATGTTGTTCTATATGGTTCGTGTATTGTTTAATGGTTTTTGTTTTTACAATCTATTATTGTTGTTGTATTTCGTTATAATTTCTTTTTTAATTATATGAAAAATGTATTGTTTATTAGTTTCTTTTTTCTTTTAACTCAACTTTTGAATTGCTGCTCATATGATTCTTATTGGGTTTTTTTTACTTATTTAGTTTGTTAAATTAAGTACGTTCCTAACGTGTAACTTAAACATTAAGTTAAATTATTAATATTTTTCATTACAAGTTTTTCATTACTTGACTTGTAATGAAAAAATAAATTGGCTACAAAGAAAATCGAGAGAAAGAAAGAGAGAGAGAGTTAATTGTACTACCACATAAAACAATAACTATTTAAAATCCTCATACGTAAACTATAATAATAATTTTATATGCATATTTGCAGGTAAATCGCAGCTCTAACTTCCACCATTCAACACGCTTAACCTCCAAATTTTGGCGAAAAGTGGATAACGGAAATGTCTTAATCAGGACGGAGCGTCCTAACCCTAACTTCCCAGGTTCCCCCTACCTTAACTTAAAAAAAAAACATTGTATGAACAAGAGTGTTTGTATAAACAAAAGCGCGGAAAATTCTAATACGATTACACAACAGAGCACGCTTTCACAATGCTATCCGAATCTTTAGCCGTGGGGGTATTCCCCTATCAATCTAGCAGATGATAGACCTACGATGGCTGAGATGCATAATGCTCCTCAGATAGCTGTCTCAGGCACGAAGCCTCCAAGGTTCGCAATTTATAGTTTCACGATCTCAAGCCAGTTCATTATTAAAACGGTCCGGTACGTGGAGGTGTTGCTGGTGCCGCGGGCCCTACGCCAATTACTCCGGCTGCTATACTTGTTCGACTTTAACAACATCACTTGACTTTTAGTGGTTCTGTTCTATTTGGATCTTGATTTCCTGGTGGTTTCTTTGGTATTTTATTTATGGTGTTAACTTATTAAATAATGATTGGATGTGTCAGTCCAGTGGAGTGTCACAGGTGTGTGTTGTGGGTTCGATTCAAATTCGTGGAAATTAAATATTTAATATTTTCATTTATTCAATCTGGTGTTGAGGCAAAGCACGGCGTTGAATCTCGTCACTCGACACGCATTGTCTCAAGAATTCAGCATATTAGGAGCTTGTGGGATACAGCGTAAGCCGTAAAAAAATATTAAACATTATTACACTAAAACCACCACTTAAACAAAAAAAAACATAAAAAATCGAAAACAAACAGAAAGCTCGACCTCTAAATCAATATAATTATGATGTTAACAAGTATAGAATACAGATACACTTGTAATGACGTACATACATACATATGCTCGATCCAAAAAGATCGAAAATCCATTAGTAGGATAAAACGGTGGCGATTAAACACCGAACTAAAACAATTTTCTTCAACTTCAACAAACAAAATCGATTGGGGCTTAATTGCAGTCTGATCAATAGCTAATTGTGTTCCCCACACGTACCTATAGATACCTTCCCACCTACCTCTACCTACATACCTCTACCTATATACCTATAGGCGATAAAGTATAATTACTGGCTGCCGTCCAAATAAATCGATCTACATCAAAACGCGAGGTTAATTCATCATTTAGATATTACAACGCGATTGAAGCTTACTGTTTTTAATTTCCAAAATTACAAATCTAAATTCGATCGCAGTCGGTTAAATGTGTATATGTAATTACTATGTCGTAAATTGGTCACCGAGGGCTGGTGTAAAGCCCGCTTCACACTGACCGATTTCGGTAATCACTTTCATTTCGTATAGCACGACATTAATTAAAATTTTGTTTCGTGTTTCTTTAAGTTAATTTTTTACCTTGGCTAGTAATTATAGGGTGCGAGGTTAGAAGGGCAGTACGGTGACAAATAGCGTTGTATTGATTGTGGTTGTGCTATGTTTAATTCAAATTAGTGACTTTGATTGAGGCCGTAGTGGCGCTGGGGCACAAGAGGGAGACTGTAACACAACGGTTGTAGGTTCGATCCCCGATCGAGCAAATGGATTATAATTTATCAATATTTTCATTTATTCGCTCTGGCACCAAGGCAATTGGCGGCGTTTAGTTCCGCCACTCAACACGCAAATGCCTCTGAAAATTTGACGGGAAGTGGAGAACAGAGTGTGTCAACCTCTAGGTTTCCTTACAGTAGAGTAGACTACCCTGCTGTGTGAGGGATACAACATGAAGGTAATTTAATGAAACTAATAGGTTTTAAGTGTAGATTTTTGTCGCAATGCGCTCCAATTAATGACTAAGTAATTTCCTAGGCCATAAATTATATATATTTGGGTCAGTATTTACTTCTATAGCGTTGTTCGTTAGTTGAGACACAATACTATACAAAATAACCTAACCTAACGTCTTGCAAAAGTTTGACAATTTTTTTTAATTTTACATAATTATTTTTGTCTAGGTCAGTCATGGTGCAGGGGCACAAGGGTGTGAGTGCAACGCAACTGGTTGTGGGTTCGATTCAAACTTGAGGAAATGAAATATTTATTTAAATTTTAATTTTCATTTCTTCGTTCTGGTATCGAGGCAGAGCGCGGCGTTGAGTCTCGCCACTTAATCTACAATGTCTCCAGAATCCGGCGGAAAATGGGAAACGGAGTGTCTTATCACTAGGTTCCCTCTGCCTAGCCTACTGTGTGCAGGGTACGTTGTAAAGCCGATAAATTATATACATTTGGGTCAGCATTTACTTCCATGGCGTCATTCATTAGCCTCGTCTCAACAAAAATCCATTACCATGCGATTAGAGCAGCCAAAATAGAGAACTGGTTTAGTCGAGACTCGTGACTTGTGAGATTTTACGTGTAATAAGGCTGTGTACACAGTGCTCGTCGAGTTATTAATTATCGGGTCGACAGCAAACAGAGAGCGGCTACCGGACTGCGCTCTGCACACACAGTGTTTACCCAGCGAGACTCGCAACGAGGCGGCGTGGTAGAATCTCATTACAGCACTTCTTGGAAAATTAGAAGTGAGAAATGGACTTAAAAAG
>DWQW01011272.1:0-11551 GCA_018249695.1 Heliconius erato demophoon
TGAATAAATTTAATTAGAGACATATTTTACGAGTGCCAACCCTGCTCAACCCTGACTGCGCATATATTAAATCGCTACTTCACTTTCATGCCCTTATACATTCCTTAATTGTATCTAAATGCATAACCAAAAGGATCATCGATTATTATAAATTTATATTATTATCATGCTTATCATTATTATAGAGTCGTCGTGGCGCAGAGGCACAAGGGTGCGACTGTAACGCGACAGTTGTGGGTTTGATCCCTACTCGAGGAAATAAAATATTTATTGATATTATCATTTCTTCGCTCTGGCAACAAAACAAAAGCTCGGCGTTGAGCTCCGCCTAACAAATAAAAACTAAAGTGAGAAACTGAGTGTCTTACACTAGGTTCCGTATCCCTGCATGCGGTATATATGGGGCGTATGCGGGGTACAGTGTGAAGCTGATTTAATTTAAATTTTAACCATTGTTATATTTATTATTACTTTATATCCAGTATGGCTTGAAATAGAGAATATACATTTTTTTACTTTCAAAATGATACCTGCCTGCAACGCGTGAGGCGTAACCAATTTACCGATACGACTCGGTAAGCAAGCAAATGTTATGTTGCGAACGTTTATAGGAACGCTGCCAAATTCTATCAAAGTAATTGTTCCATAGGGAATCATTTTTAAATATTTATCCACACTTTTAGGGGCCAGTGGCGCAGGCAGCACAAGTGTGTGTCACAGGTTGTGGGCTTGATATTCCACTCGAAGAAATGAAATACTAGTTTAAATATATATTTTCATTTGGAAACGCGCGACGTTGAGTTTCGCCACTCAAAATGCAGTTGTTCCAGAGTTCGGCGGTAAGTAGGAAGCGGAATGTCTTAACACAAGGCTCCCTCTCCCTACTTCGCTACTTGCGGGATACAGCGTAAAATTAAAAAAAATAAAATCAAATCAGCTTCACGCAGTAATCTCCATGTAATTAATATGTGTTTGAAAAAAAAAGTAAATTTTTATATATTGAACAAAACAAACATTTAAAAATAGGAAAATATCGTCATCAAATTCCTATATATACTTTTTAAAGATGTACATGAAAATTCTGAAACAACATTACAGAATGAGCGAAACTAAAGACGAATCAAAATTAACTATAGATATACATACAAAAGTGAAGCAAGGTCAATAAAACGAAATGTATCTGAGAAACCTTGGGGTGAGACAGGCTCGCGATGTTAAGGTAGGGGTGCCGGGTCACCGACCTCACTTTTAAGCTGTTCTCTCTGTATGAAATATTAAAATGTCTGGATGTATACTCACAAAACATAATTGTATGTTTACAATCTGTATCAAAAATCTTATTTTTTTAGTAAAAAATAATATTCTTTTGATAATAATAATAATAATTTAAACTAAGTAACATATGCTACTAAGTTTAATTTATTCTTTACAATATATATATTAGAGTATATATTATAATAATACGTTAAAAAGTTCTCTTTGTGTTAACAGTAAGTGCATTGGCCGTACTCTTCCGCGTCATGTCGTCTGTAGTCTAGACTTTAGACACCCTAATCCAAGTTTACCTTCGGTGGTATTAATTTTCATTTAACAGCTACCCAAATAATAAAAGACCAATTTATATACGGAGAATTTTAGTTTTTGCTGAGAGCGGAGAAAATAGTGTTTTATACTAAAATAGCAAGGGAAGGCAGAGTCGTTAACGAGATAAACAAATTCTTTTAAGCATAAAGTACCTTCATCTTGGCTTGATGTTTTCCTATGTTTAATCGTCCAAAGTTCCTTATTACAGTGTAAACTGTGTCATAGTTAGTTAGATCGACATTTTACTATAGTTATAACATGAGGTTGAGGCGACTGTAAACGCGACAGATTGTGGGTTCGATTTCCACTCGAGGAAATGAAATATTTAAAAATTTCAATTTTTCGCTGTGATTTTGAGGTAAAGCATGTCGTTGAGTTCACCATCTCGACACGCAATGCCTGCAAAATTCAGCGGAAAGTGGAGATCGGAGTGTCTTAACACTAGCTTCCCTCTGCCTACAGTAGGTACGCGGGATACAACGTGAAGCTGATTTTTTATATGACTAAAGAGCACCTATTCCATACAGCAGATACATTTCGTTCTAACCACGGTACCTATATAGGAAATTTTGTAAAATTGAATTGGGATCAGAGTCAAATGCAATACCGCGTTCAGAAGTCTCAAGTTATCCGCTTTGAATTTCATGCTCAACAAAACCCCTATGTGCTTCTATTTAAATAATCTTATTTGCTATTCTAACTTTACAAACTCTTTGTGACATATAATAGTAAAATAGCTTATAAAATATCGAAATAGAATTTGTTTACACGTAAAAAATATTTCATAGGAATCAGAGATGCCGTAAAAGTGAAGGTATAATTTTAAGAGCGGCGTGGCGTGTTCGCGATCTCGAAAAGAGGGTTGCACTTTAAATGCCCCCATTCATTCGAATCCAGTGGCAGCTGCATTTCTATACAAAATGATGCTCTTCCGCCAACATTTGTGGTACCTATATGTATGTATGTATTATGCGTATAAAGGAATCCCAGTATTTTGTCCTTAAAAGTATTTTTTTCTTAATAACAACACACCTCATTCGATATAGGTACTTTATGGTTACTCGAAGTTGTAAATATAGACAGACTAAATAATATTATCAAACGGTTTATAGAAAATATCTACTTTTAATTTACTTCCTAATATTTATCAGCTTCACGCGGTATCCCGCACACAGCAGGGTAGGCAGAGGGAACCTAGTGTTAAGTCCGTTCCCCACTTTCTGCCAAATTGGAGACATTGCGTATTGAGTGGCAGTACTCAACGCCGCGTTTAACCTCGACACCAGAGCGAAGAAATGGAAATATAAATTTAAGTAAATATTTCATCCCTCGAGTGGGGTTCGAACCCACAACCAGTCGGTTTTACAGTCACACCTCATGCCGCTGCGCCACGACTGGCCTTCCTAATAGACTAGACATTATATAAATATATATAACATTTATATGCTTATCGTAATAGGTACATATAAAAATCTTTAATTATCGTTAAAAATCCATAAGTTCCTAACATATCGAGATAAGAATATCTTTTCACAGTTTAGTTAGTATCTTAGTGAGAAACTTTTGTTATTTTTTCTAAATGCTGCTCCTTCAAGAGGCGGTTTTATAAGCAACCGCTTGTAAGCGTCAAAAGCTAAAAGAAGTCCCTCACATTCCATTTCAGCGACAAAAATGAAGGCTTTCACGCTCAAAATGAGATCCTTAAAGTAGCACATGTAGCGTTAGTCTAGGGAAAAGATCTGACTTTTCACTCCACAAGAAGGATTAAACATTTTTTAAGAATAACGAGTTAGTGAGGCCAGCCAGTCTGGCGCAGCGGCACGGAGTGTGACTGTAAAACCGACTGGTTGTGGGTTCGATCCCCACTCGAGGAGATGAAAGATTTACTTAAATTTATATTTCCATTTCCTCGCTCTGGTGTCGAGGCAAAGCGCGGAGTTGAGTTCTGCCACTTAATACGCAATGCCTCCAGAATTCGGCAGAAAGTGGGGAACGGAGTGTCTTGGCACTAGGTTCCCTCTGCCTACCCTGCTGAATGCGGGATATAGTGTGAAGCTGATTTGATTTGATTTTTAAGAATAACGAGATGACAAGACATCGATGACGAGAAGATCAGCTTCACGCTGTATCCCGCACACAATAGGGTAGGCAGATGGACTCTAGTGTTCTCTCTACACTCTATTCCACTCTATTCCAATAATTTGTAAAAAATAATCTCAAATTAACAACATTTCAAATGTTGAAATAAGTTGAACAAAATGTCATAATTTCCAAATAATTTGCCACGATATTGAAATCTTGTACGGATGTCAACTTCGTCAACGATAATAATAAATGAAGGAGCAAAGTTTAAGTGAATCCACGGGCGTTATTACTCTTGTTTTGTTAAATGCGAAGCCACCTTAAACACTCAGCTATTTGCTGATTACGATGTCAAAGAGGTCTCGTCAAAATGGATGGAGTGATTTTGCTTATAGCGCTGTTTCAGGCCCCGTTGGAAGATTGCCAGTTATAAATGGTATAACAATAATTAAATGTATAGATTGTATAGAAACATGTATTTTATAAAAGAAATTAACAAAAAAAAATATTTAATCTTTATGCAATTCTAGCATTAAGCAGGTAAGGCAAATGAATAATATATTCACACCGACTCCCTCACGTGGCAGGGTAGTCAAAGTGAATTGGGAACCTAAATTGGGTGTTAAGACACTCGGTTTCGATAAACCCACATTCTGCTGAATACTGGAGGCATTGTATGTTGAGTGGTGGAACGCAACGTCGCGCCTTGTCTCGAAACCAGAAAGAAAAATTGAAAATAATTAATATTTAATTTCTTCATCGTGTTTACAGTCACACGCTTGTCTCCCTTGCGCCGCTGCTAGCATCATTATTGGTACTACTATAAACTATAAAATTTAATCCCTGTGCAAATCGCTAGAAGTACAATTAAGATTTTCTTTTGCTATTTTTGTATAATTGCTTTATATCCACAGCTGATGCGCAAAGGGCACCCTCGCCCTGCCTACAAAGCTTACCTTTTAGTATAATCTATATATAACTATCCTTATACCGTCGTCGGTCGCTGCGTATCACTCAATTCCAATTACGACGTCGACCTTTATGTCAAATGTCAGTAAGTTCGATTCTATTAGCTTTAACAATATGTTATTCTTATCACAGTACGAGTAGCTCAGATTTTTATATTTTCTTATATGGTTTTTACTGGTTCTAAACAACCTATTTTTTTTCTTAATATCAAAATTATATGCGCGGCGTTGAGTTTCGCTACTCTAGACGCAATGAACGCGAGTATCTAAATGGGAACGGAATGTCTTAACACTAGGCTTCCCTAGCCCTAGACTAGCCTGCCCTATTATAGATGTAAAAAAACATATTTTATAAACATTTATATTAAGTGAAAATCGTTGATAGAATAAAATCAAATTCATAATTTTCAAGAAACACACAAGATCTCGTGTAGTGATCGTTACACGTCTGGAGATCCCTACATGTATGACCTAGCTACGTGCGCTCCAGATTCTACAATGAAATGCAGCTCATATAACGCAAAGTAAAAAAGCAAAGAAAAACAAAGAAAACATTACCAAAGAGACTTAAAAGGGAAAAAGTAAACCGCAATTAAACCATCTATAATGCATATAAGGGATGCTTAATTAGGAAAAAAACATTCAATCTTCATACAATTTCTACTTTCACCGTAGATTAAATGCAATATATAATAACGATAAAAACTGTACTTATAACAAAACAGATTAAGGTTCGTATTTATAAACTACTCTCTAATTGAAATCGATCTTGAGATGCACACATGTTAAAAAAAATTAAATCAGCTTCACGCTGTATCCCGCACACAGCAGGGTAGGCAGAGGGTACCTATTGTTAAGTGTTGAGTAGCGGTACTCAACGCCCCGCTTTGCCTCTACACCAGAGCGAAGAAATGAAAATATAAATGTAAGTAAATATTTAATTATTCTCCAGTGGGGATCGAACACACAACCAGTCGATTTTACAGTCACACTTTCTGCCACTGCGCCACGACTGACCTCTATGTACGAATACATGTCTATCTAAGAATGAAAATGGCAACTCAAGATCGGTCTCAGACTTGTTTTTCTAAATAC
Source organism: Heliconius erato demophoon (assembly GCA_018249695.1). Classification (NCBI taxonomy): domain Eukaryota; kingdom Metazoa; phylum Arthropoda; class Insecta; order Lepidoptera; family Nymphalidae; genus Heliconius; species Heliconius erato. The sequence goes on from DWQW01011272.1 coordinate 5,730, forward strand.
GGTCGTAAGAATAGTGCAAAATGCTGTACCGATACAGATGTATAACGCTGCTGTATACTTCACAAACCATATGTAAAGGGCTTCACATTATAGTAACTTACTATATTAAGATCTCAGAAGAGACTCATTTACGAACACGCATAAAACAACAATTATTTAAATAACTAAACACATATGCACAGGAAATAAAGGTGAAAGTTATATTTCCGGATATTAAAATATTGCAGATATAGGAAAAAAATTCCACTGTAAATGTGCAGGAAAGGCTGGCAGTTTATATAACATGTCTTTGGGGTGTAACGTCGCATGTCTATTTATACGATATGAACTGGAATCAGTCGATAATATAATGATTGTCAGCCATGATATGTTTATGCCTATGTATCGAAATCATATATTCAAAACATCAGTATGTAGAGGGAACATAGTGTTAAGACTCTCCGTTATTTACTTTCCGGTGAATTTTTCGAGACATTGCACGTTGAGTGGTGGAACTCAATGCCGATCTTTTGTCTTGGTGCCACATCGATTTATATGAAAATATTAACAAATAATAATTAATTTCCTCGAGTGGAGATTGAACCCACAACCGTCGCGTTGCAGTCACCCTCTTGTGCCCCTGCGCCACAACGACCTCAAAATATGTGACACGTTGAATTTTGAATTATATATAAAATCTCTTACATTTTTCAAATACATCTTTTTATAGAGCAATCGCTATGTTTTTAATAATGTGCGCAATAGATTATTTTCAAGGTTTCAAAGTATTTTTCACTTACGTCATATATGGTAATGTCTAATAACTGAGTTGAGAACGAGGTCATTAAACGTGTTGATACATATTGTTCACTCTAAATTGGTGATGTTTATTTATATCAAAAATGTTGGTTTGTTTTATAAGAGATTAAATAAAATAAATCAGCTTCACGCTGTATCCTGCACGCTGCAGGGTAGGCAGAGGAAACCTAGAGTGTTAAGACACTTCGTTTCCCACTTTTTGCCGAATTTTGGAGGCATTGCGTGATGGGCTTGTCCTCGACACCAGAGCGAAGAAATGGAAATATAAATTTAAGTAAATATTTCATGTCCTCGACTAGGGATCGAATCCACAACCAGTCGGTTTTACAGTCACACCTTGTGCCCCTGCGCCACGACCTGGCGTCAACTTCTGACTTTACTTAAATTTATAAGAAATTGGCCGGTCCTGTCGTGTAATGAGGCCGGTCGTGGCGCAGCGGCACGAGGTGTGACTGCAAAACCGACTGGTTGTGGGTTCGATCCCCACTCGAGGAGATGAAATATTTACTTAAATTTATATTTCCATTTCTTCGCTCTGGTATCGAGGTTAAGCGCGGCGTTGAGTTCTGCCATTCAACACGCAATGCCTCCAGAATTCGGCAGAAAGTGGGGAACGGAGTGTCTTAACACTAGGTTCCCTCTGTCTACCCTGCTGTGTGCGGGATACAGCGTGAAGCTAATTTAATTTAATTTATAAGAAATTAATATTTTAATAATATATTCTCCAGATTGAAGTGGTAGGCATGTGTTATAAAAAGACTTCCCTGTTGTACCTACAATCACATATATTATTAAGCAAAAGTAGGAAAAGAGGAACGTGGAGACTAGACTTTAAAGTAAAACAGGAATTAGAAAATATCAGAATATATTTTTTTTTATTTAAAATAATATTAACACAAAAGAAAAATTAATAATAATCACAAATTCTGACAAAAATTTTCACCCGCCCATTCAACAAAGCATCAAGTATTTGTTAAAAAAGTTTTCAGGTCGAGTGGTCGTAATATCCAAAAAATGTCAAGGTACAACGAATAAATAAAATGTCAAAGTGAGAACTAATTTGCTGTCAAAAGGTTCAAAGTAGTTGTTTGCTATAAAAGATTGAGTCACCGAGCATAATTTTATGTAAAATATGTTTTTTTTTAAATTAGCTTCACGCTGTATCCCGCACACAGCAGGGTAGGCAGAGGGAATATACTGTTAAGACACTCCGTTGCCCAAAAAAATGTATTTATAACCATTCAAATAAATTGTAAATATAGAAATAATAAGACACTTATTCACGAATGTTAAAATAAACAAGGCAGATTAAAAAATAAATCTTCGCTATTCATATTAAAATTAAATAAAATACTTATGTAAAATTATATAATTTTTTTTTATATTATTAAAATAATGACATTATTTTTCGTTTAAGCTTGAATTTATTTCTTGTCTAATGATAATTTTAATTTAAGCGTTATGAAATTTATGAAAATTAAAATAACTTTTATAACACATTTTAAACAAAAAAAGTAGCTCAACACGTATGTACGTAAAAGTGTATACTACAAACAGCATTTACTAACACACGCGAAGTGTGAGCCCACACTTCGAAAAGATTAGATACTATTTGAAAAGGAAAAAATAATATTTATTAATTTTCAACGTTGAAGTAGTAAATACCAAGAAATAATAAATAGACGATATTTCGTGACAACTTCCTCCATTATCCTTATCAATTATAATTATCTTCAGAATTATGTTTAGAAAAACATCGATTACTACCATTTTATTATATAAAAACAACAACATCTGACGCCACTTCAAAGTGATAAAATGAGCATTTTTTTTTTCATCTTCACGCTGTATTCAGCACACAGTAGGGTAGGGAAAGTGAACCTAGTGTTAAGACACTTCTTTCCCCACTATCCGCCGAATTTTGGAGGCATTGCGTGTTGAGTGGCGAAACTCAACGCCGCGTTTTGTTTCGACACTAGAGCGAAGAAATGAAAATAAAAATGGATAATAAAACAGCAGGAATGCCCGTTCGAGTTCAAAGAAATTATTAGACTTACATTTTAGTTCTGATTCAATTAAGAAATATAAATCTTATGTTCACGGGTCGCTACTCACTACGCAAACATAAATCCTAGTGACATCGTCTTTAAACGGTTTTAATATCTCATTTCAGGAACAACGGCAAATTGCCTCCCTACACTTCCAACGAGAGTCACTTTAATGAAAAGTAACATTTCATTTTATACGAAACGGAACGCATTCTCTCTTTATCACGGTAAAAGGTCCTTGATGCGGTAGAGTAGAATAAGTTGGCGGTGTCCCAGGCTTTCCCTTGTGATCGTGATATAGGTCAGGCGCGCTATCCCCATTTTACGACGCGATGTCAACTTCTATGCTGAGAGCGAACGCGACTATATCTTCTCTTTATAAAGCGACAAATTTAATATATTAAAGCAAGTAGTTTAAAGATTTGTTATTGATTTATTTTTTAAATCTAAAAGGCCGATCGTGGCGCAGCGGCGCAAAGTGTGACTGTAAAACAGACTGGTTGTGTGTTTGATCCCCACTCGAGGAGATGGAATATTTACTTAAATTTATATTTCCATTTCTTCGCTCTGGTGTTGAGGTAAAACGCGGCGTTGAGTTCTGCCACTCAACACGCAATGCCTCGAGAATCCGGCAGAAAGTGGGGAACGGAGTGTCTTAACAGTAGGTTCCCTCCGCCTACCCTGCTGTGTGCGGGATACAGCGTGAAGCTGATTTTGATTTTAAATACGACGTCTTAAGCGTATCATAGAAATTACTTTCATAGTTAAATGATAACTAAAACTATATCGATTCTATGATGGAACAGAGCCAAAACGAACTAAATATATAGTTCTTAACAGCTAAAAGAGTATTTAGCGTTGTGTCAGTAAACGAGGTCACAATATCACTGCATTACGTTATTATAACACGAGTTTGTATAGCAGCGTGGATGCTAAAAAATAATGAATTAAAGACAGCTGCCGCGCCAAGGGAGGCCAGGTGCGACGTTCTGTATAACATACTTTCACTGTTGGTTCGTTACAATAATAATAATAATAGATTACAACTTATATTTAATACTATTATAAAAGCAAAAGTTGTTTTTTTTTTATTTTTATAATAATACTAGCGACCCACGGCTTCGCCTGCTTTAACTTATTGTTACATTATAGCCGAATTATAAAGAATCTTAACATAAATTGTAGCCTATGCCTAAATCTGATGTATAACCTATATTATTGTAAAGTATCATCTACATCTGTTCAGTAGTTTTTTCGGGAAAGTGGAACAAACATTCATCCCCACAAACTTTCCCATTTATAATATATATTTTTTATCAGCTTCACGCTGTATCCCACACACAGCAGGGTAGGCAGAGGGAACCTAGTGTTAAGACACTCCGTTCCCCATTTTCTGCCGGATTCTGGAGGCATTGCGTGTTGAGTGGCAGAACTCAATGCCGCGCTTTGCGTCGACACCAGAGCGAAGAAATGGAAATATAAATTTAAGTAAATATTTCATCTCCTCGAGTGGGGATCGAATCCACAACCAGTCGGTTCTACAGTCACACCTTGCGCCACTGCGCCACGACTGGCCTCATTTATAATATTAGTAGGACATAAAAATTTCCATACGTTTAATATCCCTACATAACATTGAAAGCCAGCGCCGCCTGTTATACGGACACAGTAATATGTGACTAACCTAAATAGCTCTGCGGTAAATAGAATTTATGCCGTGCACGCACCGTATATATAGTGTAGCACTTATAGTAGGTATAGTCGATAATACGTCTGACAACGTATCTATATATGTCAAAATAAAATCAGTTTCACGCTGTATCCCGCACACAGGAGGGTATGCAAAAGGAATCTTGTGTTAGGAAGAGTTAGAGGTAAGTCGTGGCGCAGGAGCACAAGTGTGTGACGACAGTAAACACGACTAGTTGTGAGTTTAATAGCCACTCGAGAAAATCAAAAAATATTTTGAAATTTGTATTTTTAATCTGTCGAGGCCAATCACGGCTTTAAGGTCCGCTCAACCGTTCCGTTCCGACCCAACACGCCTCCAAAATTCGCGAAAAATGTGAAACTATATGAAAATAACTTTAATTATTATTATTTTTAGGTCTTTAATCAAAAAAAATATATGAAAAGGGCAGGCACAGGCGACGCCGCCCGACGCGCTCGTTAGCCATTCGATACAATAAGTGCTCTCGCATCAGCATCAGCTATGAATGCACCGATCTTATTACGCCGACGGAATGGCGAAAGGCCCACGTCTACCAACAAAATACGCTGGGTAAATGGGACACGGGACAATAGTCCCTATTGTTTAAACAATACAATACTTTATTCCACATAATTATATTATATTATCAACGTATAGGTAACACAAGGTCGGGTCGGGTCTGTGATGAATGTAATAACGACACGTGGCCCAGTTTTTATGTTAAGTATATAATAAATATGTATATATGTGATGGCGATAAAATCATTATTTAAATTTTTTTGAAACCATATTTACCGTTCATGTTAAAATATTTATTTGCTTTTTTTTTTCATTTTGATATATGGTAAAAGACACCATTGTATAACACTATTAATGTTATATTATATGTTTTTCTTTTTTTTCAGCTTCACGGTGTATCCCGCATGTTGCAGGATAGACATAGGAAGACGAGTGTAAATTTTTTATTTAGTCACTTTTCCCACCGTTCCACACGTATCGAACCCACAACCTGTCGCCTTTACAGTGCCGATGCGCCACAACCGAACTCACTATAAATGTTGATATAAATAAATGATAATTCATTTATGAAATTCTTCGAAACACCTGCCCTACCATATTTAAAATAAATCTATAAAGAAATCGCTATGCCAACTAAATATCGAATGGCAGTCTCTAGTCGATCCACGTAGCGCACGAGCGGAAGTAAACCGATTGCGGAGGTGACGTCACTGCCCCGCCCGCGACCTTCCCCCGGCGGATATTAA
>DWQW01011273.1:0-11550 GCA_018249695.1 Heliconius erato demophoon
GCCGTTGAGCGGCTCGGGGCTGTCGCAGTGGCGCGCCTGCGTGGACACGCCGGCGCCGCACGAGCGCGAGCACTCGCTCCACGCGCCCCACGCGCCCCAGCCGCCCTCGCGCGGCGCCGGCGACGCCGTGCGCGCCACGCACGTCTGGTTCTGGCACCACTGTGGACCATTTTTGTGTTTATTGTTCAATCAATAAACAAATCAGCTGCACACAGCAGGGTAGGCCGAGGGAACCTAGTGTTAGATCACTCCGTGCCCCACTTTCTACCGAATTCTGGAGGCATTGCATGTTGAGTGGCAGAACTCAACGTCGCGCTTAACCTCCACACCAGAACGAAGAAATGGAAATATAAATTTAAGTAAATATTTCATCTCCTCGAATGGAGATCGAACCCACAACCAGTCGGTTTTACAACCACACCTCGTGCTGCTGCGCCACGACTGGCCTCTATTTCTTACTGTTAATTATATCAAAATACATTATTGAAGCCAGTCGTGTGAAGTAAGAGCGCAAGCGTGTGACTGCAATCGCAAGAAGTTGTGGGTTCCATTCTCAATTGAGATATTGAATTATGAAATGTTTTCGTTTCTTTGATCTGGTATCGACGCTAAGTGCTGCGTTCCGTCACATAACACGCAATACGGGGAGCGGAGTGTCTTAATATTATGCTCCCGCAGCCCTACTCTGTTATATACGGGTTACAGTGTGAGACTTAAAAGAAATTTATTGTAGCAATCATAAATTAATCTAGTCTTGTGATCATTAAGGGTCTGATCTCTGTATATGGAAAGATGATCTATATTCAAAATTAATTTAATTTACCTGCCCTAACAAGGAAAACCATGACGTTTAGCTTGAATACTTATCATATAATGTATTGGCTCTCTTTACTGTGCGGGAAAAAGCTGATTAATAATAATAATATAAATAATTTATTGACGGGGCAAGTCGTGGCGCAACTGGTTGTGGGTTCGATCCCAACTCGAGGAAATTAAATATTTATTTAAAGTTATATTTCTATTTCCTCGCTCTGGTGTCGCGGCAAAGCTCGACGTTGAGTTCCGCCACTCAGCATGCAATGCCTCCAGAATTCAGCGGAATGTAGGGAATAGAGTGTCTTAAAATTAGATTTCCTATGTTTATCCTGTTAAGTGCGGGATACAGCGTGAAGTTGATATATATTTTTTAATATTAATAAAAAAGTAATACCATATTTTCGCCACACGTGGTGCCGGGCGCGGCGGGCCGCAGCATGGTCTTGCACGTGTTGTTGACGAGACACCACAAATGTTCGCAGAGCTCCGTCGGCTTCGCGCACACTACAGCCTCCGCTCCGAATTGCAGGTGACATTGGGACGCGGCGTCAAACGTTACTCCTAATTAACCAATATTTCATATTTATTACATTATATTTAAACATTCCCTCAAAAAAATCGTTAAAGTGGCTTTTAGAAAATAATAAATGAAATGAGTTCAGTCGTGGCGCAGTGGCACTGTAAACGCGAACAGTTGTGCGTTCGATGCTCAGTCGAGAAAATAAAATATTTAATATTTTCATTACTTCGGTCTGGTGACAAGGCAAAGCGCGGTGTTTCACCACTCAACACGCGATATCTCCAGAATTCTGCAGAGTGAGGAGTGGAGTATTTTAACACTATACTCTCTCTGCCTACACCCTACTAGAAGCTAAAAAGAAAAAAAAAAGAACAGAAACAACATACCGGCAGGCACTTCTGGATAAATATAGGGTTCTTCTTGAGACGGTCTGTCACTCAAACAATCTCCTAGCCCGGCACTGTCAAACAGATTTGGTTACCATTAACAATTTATAATTATATGGCCTTCATATTCAAATGAGCTTATTGTTTTATTATCAAATAGATTTTGATTAGCCTTATTAGGTACCAGAGATTTGGCTGTTGAGCCAGTTTAGACTCAACTATCTAGTATAACGACATCCGGCGTTATACCGTAATTATCGTATAATTCATAAGCCTGCAGGGCTACTTTCGATTTTATCACGTATAATTAATTATATATTGCAATAACTAAATCTGGTCTCAGCTTATTTGTCTATGGAAAGACCACGCGATATAAAAAAAATGAAAACATCAAAGGAACCGCCACTACTATTTCTAAACCAATTCTTTATTAGGCTTTCTAGAAAAGAGAAAACGCGCGTGAAATCATGTTGTAATTATTTATACTTAAGTGATAATGATGTAGGCGGTGCCGCAAATTGTAAAAAAAGAAAAGAATCTTACACCAAGAAATAAATTTATTGGCCATGTTGACAAACGATAAGAACTGTATGCAAATGTCGAGTTTTATCTTCTTTTCATCCAACACGGTCAATTATAAATATATATTTTTAATTAATGTAACATAAATTCGAATATTTTATTATTATTATTATAGGTCATCGAGTAACTAATTAATTAACTTCACACTGTATCCCGCACACAGCAGGGTAGGCAGAGGGAACCTAGTGTAAGACACTCCGTTTCCCACTTTCTGCCGAATTCCGAAGACATTGCATGTTAAGTGGCAAAACTCAACGCTGCGCTTTGCCTCGACACCAGAGCGAAGAAATGGAAATATAAATTTAGGTAAATATTTCATCTCCTCGAGTGGGGATCGAACCCACAATCAGTCGGTATTACAGTCACACTTTGTGCCGCTGCGCCACGACTGGCCTCACTGGACCGAAGTAACTAATTAAAGGTAATATTTCTTTACCGTAAAATTCTTTTAAATTATAACAGGTTGTTCCTCTCACAGCCATGTTATTGTTATGCCAATTTTCGTTAAATTGCGATTCTTAATATGAGATACGATAAAATAATATTTCTTTTTGAATAATGTAATTGGGCCGATTCAATCCAGTCGATGTGATGGCATCACGAGTGGTCTGGTCCATGTGAATGTTTATTGTAGCTCGTAGCAATTTTGTATAATTATTTTAAATTCGTTTTGTAGAATGAAGACGAATTAGAAAGAATATCTATTTTAATTTTCAAAATTGAAAATCATAATTTATTTGAATACCAGTCGTGGCTCAGCGGCACGAGGTGTGACTGTAAAACCGACTGCTTGTGTGTTCGATTCCCACTCGAAGAGATGAAATATTTACTAAAATTTATATTACACGCAATGCCTCCAGAATTCGGCAGATAATGGGGAATATTCAATTTTGCTTTATAATTTATTTGAAACTGTAATCCACATTTCAGAATACAACATTTTTAAATATTTAATTTATTTTATAGGTATATAATATATCAATACAATAAAAACATTTACTTTAAAGACAATTTAATTTTAAGATAAGTAAGTAAGACATTTTAATTTGTAAACGATTTCAAGAGATAACAAAACACACAGAATGAAATGATGTAAAGTATTTTACATTATATTTGAGGTCGTCGTGGAACGGGGGCACAAACGTGCGACTGTAAACGCGAAGGTTGTAGATTCGATTCCTACTCGGAGGAGTGAAATATTTAATGTTTTCATTGGCTCCATCAACAAAGTTCCGCCAATCCATACGCAATGCCTCGATAATTCGATGGGAAGTGGGAAACGGTAGTATCTTAACGGGAACGGAGTATCTTAACCCTAGGTTCCCAAGTTCCCTCTGCCTACCCTCCTACAAGCAAAATAAAAGTTGAAGCTAAAAAAAACTGGGTCCGGTACCAGAAGCATATAATTAATTAAATCTCTCTATTCACTCTCTACTTACTCCAAGAAATTAGTGACGTCCCGCTTGCTGCAACGCGACCAGGCGACTTGAACGGTATCTGCTTCGAAGATTGGTGTCATGATATGTAATGTAGAGCCCTCTCGTCTGTGACAGCCGATCTTCTCTGTATCGTGATATAATCCGAAGCTGAAATATATGGCTTATGTTTATTTATAAATAATTTCATACATATCTTAATCTCGGAGTACATGCTCTATAGATGATCTATTATTTTAGCACTAGTGATGTGCTCACGGTTTCGCCTGCGAAATCATGAAAACATTCTGTTTTTTATATGTGTACTAGATACCCAAATGCGGCTTCGCTCGTTTAAAGTTATTTTTATGTTATACCCAAAGAATAATATATATTTTTTTTATTAAAATATATCCTATGTCCTTTTTAGCATATCTAAGAATATGTGTACAAAGTTTCATAATAATCAGTTAAGTAGTTTTGGCGTAAAAGAGTAACATACAAACTTACATTCACAATTATATTATTAGCCTGATTGTACCTACGATATAATACGTAGAGTAGATCAATAATTATAATAACAATGTTCAATACAGATATGATTATTAAGTTTCTAGACATTTTTTATAATATAATTTATTATAATCTTTTTATATCAAGTAATATATTCTGTTATTATATAGTTATATTTATTATAATTAAAATACACGAACAACATATGCAATTTGTAAATTTACTTGAAAAGGAAGTGAAGATTTAATTTACATACAACAGACGACATACATACATATCTAACTGATAAGGCAACATCTACGTAGTAGATGTAGGTTGTGATTTACTTAAGTCGAATTCTGTGTACCGACATTATCTCGAAAATGAAAATATCATATTTTACATTCGCGAACTATATTATATTAAAATAGAACATAAATTTATATTTCCATTTCTTCGTTCTGGTATTGAGGCAAATCGCGGCGTTGAGTTCAGCTACTCAACACGCAAATCCAAATTCGGCGGAAAGTGGGGAACGGAATATCTCAACATTATGTTTAGGCGTGAAGCTGATTTTTTTTTTATTACATTCTATTAAATCTTATTGACTATATTGACTAAAGTAAATACCGATTGTCGTACATAGATAGTGGATGTAATATAAACTTTTTTCAATAAATATATGTTTATCTCATATTTTTTTAATAGAAATAATAATAAATATAATAATAGATTCTGCCAATAATTAATAATAATATATTATTAATAAGTTATTTAGTCTTAGCGATAGTTAATTGAGAAAAATATAATAATCTTGTGTGGGCTGATAGTGCGGCGTCAATGCACCGGGTGCATTGTACTCGAGGTATGATGCATTCATATGTCTACGGGAAAGAAGGTCATTGGCTGTGCCGTGTTCGCGCTTACATAACGTGTGTTTGTTCGAGATTATGGAACTAATATATGCTGTAACAAGTTGATTTTTTTTAATCAATTTTTTTTCTTTAATTATTTTTTTAAGTAATATAAGTGCTATTAAATAAAATCAAAATTAAATTAGCTACACGCTGTATCCCGCACACAGCAGGGTAGGCTGGTGAGGGGTTGAAACACTCCGTTCCCCGCTTTTTGCCGAATTCTGGAGGCATTGACATCAGAGCGAAAAAATGGAAATATAAATTTAAATAAATGAAATATTTCATCGAGCGGGTATCGAAGCCACAAGCAGTCGCGGTTACGGTCACACTTTGCGCGCCTGCGTCAAGACTGGGCTCGGGTCGAAACAGTCGAAACGTCGGTTTTCAAAGTGATATTATAATTATTATTAAATAAAAAAAAATATTAATATATATCATAATTTTTATTACACAAATAAAGCCTTCATCAGCAAAATTGTAGCACAAAAACCATTTATTTGTAACACGGGCTTGATGGCTCAAGCATTGTTTAGTATTAAAACGCCGACAGCAACAAGTAAATATATAATACGTAAAGAAAAACAAACATAAGCTTTTTACGCGGAAACCAGCAACCTTGTTATAATCTCAACCTAGTGATATGACTCAGCCACCGCTCAGCGCTGTATTATTTTTAAAGTGTTTCATAGAAAAGAAATATACCTACGTTGTTATGGTTTTACTGATTGATGCACAAGTCTTCTGGTGCATTTGAAAATTATATTTTAAATATATTTTATTTATAATTACAGTCGTTTGTTATGAGATACTGTTTTTTTCATCTCCATGTTGTATCCCGCACACAGCAATGTAGGCAGAGGGAAACTAATATTAATACACTTTATATTCCGGCGAATAATGGAAACATTGCGTGTTGAGTGGCGGAACTCTACGCCCTGTCTTGCCTTTTTTTAATTTTTAATTATTAACAAATTTAAATATATTATATATTATTACGGCTACGAAAGTGTGACTGTAACGTGAACGGTTGTGGGTTCGATCCCCACTCGGGGGTATGATTTATTATTTATTTTTCTTAGCTCTGGCACCGAGACAAAAGCCTAGCATTGAGTTCCACCACTCAACACACATTGCCTCGAAAACTTCTACGGAAAGTGGGGAACAGAGTGTCTTAACACTACGTTCCCTCTCCCTACCCTGCTAATCATTAACTATTTAAGTATTAAAACCAACATTTTTAAACTACCAGCGACGATTACTTACTGTACAGCAACGAGCCGTTTTACGACAGACCCCGCAACGTAGTTGTGACCTCACTTCTACAATGTATGCATTATGCACATACAAATACTCTCCATTGTTAAAGTAACATGCGGCAGTGGAGGTAATATTTTAAGAAATGCGGCAACATTTACCAGAATGTTATGTGGTTTTAGACGGCTTTATAATTATTTATTATTCATAAAAATGTATAATCTGCGACTTGTCGAAGCCAGTTGTGGCGCCGGAGCACAAGTGTGTAAACGCAATAGGTTATGGGTTCGATTCTCGAAACGTGAAATATTTAATATTTTCATTTCATTGCTCTGGTTTCGAGGCAAAGCACGACGTTGAGTTTCGCATCTCAACACGCAATGCCTCTAGAATTCGGCGGGAAAATGGGAATGGAGTGTTTTGACACTAAGTTGCCTCACCTTGCTGTATGGAAGATATAGCGTGAAGTTAAAACTTTGATCTAAAAGTCTATATAACACGATTCATCATGAGTTTTAATAGTAGCAGTGATAACAAATCAAAATTTTATAATCAAGTGATATTAGACGTTTGTTGATTTTTTTTATTAGTTTTACGCTGTATTCTGCACACAGCAGAATATGGAAAGGAAAGCTAGTGTTAAGACACTCCGTTTCACGTTTGTTGAAAATGTTGCCTATGTTGCTAAAGCTACGACCGGCAACCTCGTATAATAAATGTATACACGCCATCAAGGGCTGTTAGTTGTTACTTAACTGAGATAAAATCTCTTGTACCTTAAATGTTAACTCAGATAATAGAAGATTTATGTCCCGTTAAAACTTGATGCAAGAGTTAAACTCTACGGGTAACTAATACCTGCGAATTAAATTTAATGTATACCATTTAAATGGTGTTAAGGATTAATCTTGCTGTGATTGGCTAAATAGAATGTTTCATTTATTTATAGGACTAGAATTTTGTTTTTATATAATCCTTTCTGTTTTCTAAATTATACTTTAATATGGAAACCAAACTTACAATTAAGAAATAACTTGATAGAATCAATCTCTATCTACAATAATCGGTGTTGAAAAAATACTATCCTTTTTCAAATGTTAACTGAGCTCTGTTAATTAATTCTAACTTTCTTTGGTAAATACATTTTTTGAAATAAGTAAAGTTTCGTAGTAAATATTAATAGTAAATTTTATTCTTGATTTTATTTATAATCTTTCGTTTAGGATGTTTCTAAAATTAAAAATTTTAGTACGTAAACTAAATTTACATTTAATATTTTAATTGTATTGTTTAAATTATTGTTAAACAATACAATTAAACCAATATTGCAGTCATTCATTTATGTCTGCGAACTTAACAAACACATTCGAAATAGAGTTCAGATGCGTTTCTAAATAAAAAAAATGTATCTGTCCGGAGCTAACTACAGGATGTTTGTTTAGCTGTGGGAATTAATATACTACATTCATATAATATATAAAATAATAACACGCACTGTGGTCTGATGTGGCGCTGGTGCACCAGCGAGTAACTGTAAACGCGACAGGTTATGGATTTGATTCCCACTCGAGGAAAAGAAATATTTATTGATATCTTTTCCTCGCTCTGGTGCCGAGACAAAGCGCGGCGTTGAGTTCCGCTACTCAACACGAAATACCTGCAATATTTGGCGGAAAGTGGGAGCAGAGTGTCTTAACACTAAGCTCCCTCTGTCGGGATACAGCGTGAAGCTGAAAAGAAAAGAGAACATTAACACTCACTTATGCCCAAGTTCGTGCGTGATGGTGTGCGCCAGCATGATGCCGTTGTCCTCGTTGACGGAGCAGCTGCGGTCCGCCTTGCACATGCCCGCCACGTGCGCCATGCCCAGCGTGCTGCAACAGTATTGCATATGTATAACTCACACCTCCACTAGCTCGCCTAACTTCATTATTACAATAATATTCGATTACTTTAATTCAAAAACTGGTCAAATTATGACCAGTCGTGGCGCAGCGGCACGGAGTGTGACTGTAAAAGCGACTGGTTGTGGGTTCGATTCCCACTCGAGGAGATAAAATATTTAGTTAAATTTATATTTCTATTTCTTTGCTCTGGTGTCGAGGCAAAGCGCGGCGTTGAGTTTTGCCACTCAACACGCAATGCCTCCAGAATTCGGCAGAAAGTGGGGAACGGAGCGTCTTAACACTGGATTCCCTCTGCCTACCCTGCTGTGAACGGGATACAGCGTGAAGCTGATTAGCAATTAGTACCTAATCAGATTTAAAGACGTATATGAATATATTGTCTTAAACGATATATGATACTCTTATGAAAATCTCTTCGTTTATATAATTGATTTTAAGGAATGCGATCACTTTTCCAACACCAAAGATAGCTGATATAACATTGTTAGATTTATCTATTACTATTACAGGATAACAGGTGTAGCGAACTGTAATGGCGTACTAATTATGGTGGTAGTTGCGAGCAGCTACGGTGTGAATAATTAATGTCCTAAAGACCAGCTCACACTTTCACAATATGTCTGAAAGTAAAATATTTAACGGAATCAAACTGACTTCCACCATCTCATTATTAGAACCTAACCAAACTCTCATCAAACTACCCTTAAAGTGTATGTATATTTTTTCCAATAAAAAAAGAACCATCGAAATCAGTTCGCGTGATATTGAGTTATACGTCCATTTCTCGCGCAAATACTTGATACAAATTTAAGACTTACGTGATTTTCTCATGGATAATATTGTCAGAAATGGACCAAATTAAAATGGGACCACAAAAGAAGCATCAACTTTCAAATAAAAAATAGAATAGAATCATCAAAATCGGTTTACCCAGTCAAAAGTTCTGAGATAACAAACATAAAAAAAATACAGTCGAATTGACAACCTCCTCGTTACGTAAGTCGGTTAAAAAGTCACGTCTAGCGCTCGCAGACGGACGCGGTCGGGCTTCTTGTCAACATTACAAAAGAACTAGTTTACTATAAGTCGTTGGTGATTTGATATGTTGCTATTCTTTGAGATAACAAGCCTCTTGTCACTGTTATACTATATATAAATTACAATTTATTATTTCTGTATTTAAAAATATAAAACCTTTATTTACAAATAAAATAATGACGTTTCATTGTTTTAAAGACACTGTTTTCTGTTGAATTCTGGAAGCACTGTTTTCCATGTGGAGTAATGGAACTCAACTTTTTGTTTATATCATAAATATATAAAAATCACTATATTTTTTAAGCCATGTGCACCAGCTGTAAGGTGCGAGTAGTTTAGTAGTAGGGAGCGGCGAGCGCAGACGAGGCCCGGAATAGGCGTCTAATAATATGCACGCGCGCTGACTCATACGGAAGCCAACGAAAAGCTCTGTAAATTCCTTATAATAAATTTTGTACTTCATTGCATGTATATATCTAGGTGCGAATATTTTTTCACATATATATATGTACATATTTTATGTATTTATATGTATATATTTTTTTGTATAAAAATTTAAAAATATATTATAATTATGTATTTTTGTTAATTCCATTGGAATACGATATAGAGGCCATAGTGGCGCAGGAGAATAAATGTGTGACTGTAACGCTGATGGTTGTGGGTTCGATGTTCATTCGGGAGAATAAATTATTATTCATTAATATTTTCATTTCTTCGCTCTGGTGCCAAGGCAAAAGCGCGTCGTTGAACTCTGTTACTCAATACGCAATGCCTAGAAAATTCGCAATGCTGCAAAGAAAAGTGGGGAACGGAGTATCTTAGCACTCCGTTCTCTTTGCGTATTCTGCTGTATGAAGATGGAAAAAACAATTCCGGCGTGAAGCCAAAAAAAAATAAAAATTAAACACAATTATAATCAAATATTTAACAACACATGCAACAATACAATTTAATACAATTTAATAAGTTAACAATTCGATATTTTAAAAAATAATAAAACAAATGAGTGGGCACGCGTTGATGTCTATTCTATTGAACAGGTGTTATTTTGAAGGGCATTACAAAAATAACAATGAAAGTTCAAGCCTTAATGATCATTTTCTCAATACAGACAATTTATAGCGCTCACCTTCATATTTAGACGCTATTAATTTACAATTCCATATACGCGCAATCAAACATTATTTTCGAAGTGTAATCTTAATAATTATATTTTAACAATTTAGCACATTTAATGAAAAGATTCCCTTTCTTGTCTTATAAATTATATGAATTTGTAAAAATTGCTCGAAGGTGGTCCCGATGCGTGTTAGCTTAGTGTTTCGTAAAGTAAATGAGTTATTTGCGGTGACTTTTAGTGTTAAGTTTTAATTGACCGCGAACTCGGCGTGGCGTCTTGTGCGACTGAGCGCAGTTTTGATCATGCTTACGATTCGATACATAATGATTTATTATAATGTAAATATTTGTAAAATATTGATTATAATTATGTAAAATATTAAAGCGATTGTAAACTCGATAGGTTGTAGGTTCGATTCCGAAAAGAAATATTTAAGATTTTCATTCCAATCGATTGTTACAATTCAATTGATATAGGTATAGATATTTTGCATATTATGAGAGACATAAACTAACTTTTAAATTCACACGACCAAACTTTATAATTATTGATAAAAAAAGTTAAATATAAATCAAAGAATTAATTATTTAAAGAATTAATTAAAAAAAAGTTAAATATAAATCAAATAATTATAATTAAAAAGGTTTCGAAATCAGATAGTAAGGTTCTGAACAATATATTACCTTTGAAACAGCGCACGAATGGGCGCACGCATCCTTTGCAATTTTCTTAGGATAAAATCACTCATTGTGGTACACGGCCAATTTACGAAATATATTCGATTTATTCATTATTGTTATTCCAGTTATTAGAGTTGTTATTTTCAATTTTTTGTAATATACATAATTAAATATAATACTAGATATCTTTTTCCTTATATATTAAAGATTTCCACATCATATTTTATAATAAAACATTATTAAATCTTTATAATATATTATCATTGGCATTAAAGTTCTCAAATACAAGATTGTATTATTTCATATCAATCTAATACGATAAGGTCATATAAGAGTACGCTATACATACATATATACATAAAGAACATCGTTGAGAATATATTTCAGAGGTGAGATAAGTGGGTGAAACGACACGCAGAC
>DWQW01011274.1:0-11549 GCA_018249695.1 Heliconius erato demophoon
CGGACAGACAATGACATTTTATTTATCATAATATCTTTTATTTGTATTTATATTAAACTTATTGTACATTTAATATTTATATTGTTACCTCTGAATCTCTAAAAGATCTTGGATTACTTACGATCACAACTACGAAAGAGTTCTAACTATATTAGACGTATCACGAGCCATACTAAAATATTAAAATTATTATTTAAATATTTTATTGAGTGTAGGGTGGGATGTCAGTTACAAACGGTCCTGCAAATCTAGCTACGAGTACAAAAAATGCTAAAGAAAATATAGAAGTAAGCTAACTACGTACTAAAATTCATATTTTAAATAATGGCCGCTATATGTTTATCGTTGTTTTATATCTGAATCAAAATTAAAAAATATAAAAAAAAATAAAAAAGAAAAAGTTTTTTGTTCTCTTTTTTTTAGCAGTATTAATTATTTTTATAATAGTAAAAGTAAACGATAAAATGTAAATAAAATTTTATTGTAATTAATTTTATCCTATAGATATTTGTCACGTTAATATATTATTTACACAAAGCGCTCTAAATTAATGTACCACTTCTTTATAAAAAACATTGCACCGAAAAAAGGTATTATAAAAATTGGACTTTTATGATGCTTTCATATACATATTATAGTGTTACACAAATGCGGTTTTTATCGTACATATTGCTTATTGTATAACTTTGCTGAATGCTAAATGTTATAAATATATAAAAGATAAATAAATAAAACCATTTTATATCTATAAAAAGTTTTTTACGCACAGATGAAGCTAACCTAAGAAATTATATGCCATATATTTGATGTACTTATATATTTTCAAATTTCTTTTAATTTGTACCTTTTAAATTAAATATTTTTCAATAATTTACACATACTATGTGTGGTGCCTTAAAGATTATCTGTATTTTTAATCCTTGGAACAAACTATGATAAATATGTTATAACTTCTATATAAATCATTTATTTTATTTACATGTAGCTATTTTTTTAGCAAAAATGGTTTTGTAATATAATAAAAATAACCCTTTGAATAAAATATAGTACAGTTTATTATTTCCTATATTAATTATAATATTAATTGTATATATTAAAATTTTTGCCATAGTTGAAAAATTAATATATTTGGATTCTATTTTTTAATTTATTGTAATTCACATACAAGTCGTGTAAAAATAACAATTCGCCTATTCAGTTCCATTTCAATTCCAAATTCAGTTTAGTTTGTATACATTCGAATTTTATTGCTAAGATTTATATAAGAGAAGAAGAAAATTATAGAAATATTTTTTGCTTATTGTATAATTAAAAAGCTAAGCTCCCATGAGTATTTTGTAGCTACGGCTTGAGTGCATAATTTTTATAATGCTGTTAATTTTTTAGTACTTATTCAGGACTTGCCATGAATATTATGCTCTTATTAATTTATCTCATGATTTTGACACGCTTGTTTACATTTATTTCCATTTTAATTCATTGGATTTGTGTTTATATTATACTAATGTGTAAATATAAATTTAATATTTTTAAATATATAGGACTTTTATTAACAGTCCAAAAAACCTATAATAATATGCATTAACTATAAGAAGTACTTATATCGTGTTGCATGAATGCTGCTTTACTTTTCTTTACACTGTTTTATGTGAAGGTAATTTTACTCTGCCTTTAAGAGCTTAATTTCCCTTCCCGAGTTAGAATTTAAAATAGCAAAGTAATTAATTTCATTCTATTCAATTGAATGAAATCGATCAATGAATCGAATGCTTAATAAAGCAATTTTAAAATAATGACAGATATTTATTCTTAGTTATTAATAAGTAATATAAAGCTTATTTTCATATAGTATAAATATCATTATATATATTTATTTATTATACTTTTTTGAAATGTACAATTGTAAATGTAATTTAAGTCAATTTGTTTTCTTATTCGTTGATAAAAATAAATATATTTCTGAAACGTTTTATTCATATCGTTTTTAATAATAATCGAGATTGTCTAAAAAGTACGTAATTTCTATTAAGAATTCACTATAGCTACTCTATGTTCTTGTCTGCCTATTAAAACATTATATTATTAATTAAACATGCCATATTGTACACAAGTTGGCGTTTTTTTGTTGACGTAGAAGTTTTGGCGACAATATATTCATTTTATTTTATTATTATCATTATTGTATTAATTATTAACTTTTGTAATCTTCGAATTATAAAAGAAATGCAACTCACTAGGTACATATTATTCCTATGGATATAGAGTAGGTTAATAATTTCTCTACATAACCACACTTAAAAAAATTACATTTTGTGAGACAATATATAACTTACACTAACTACTTCTGTACGAAATGCATTGGACCATAATTTTTTTATAAATACAGTATAACTTTAATGTAACGACCATTATATAAAGATTTCCTCGATTTAATGAATTTTTCAAAATAAGCCTAAGACTGTCCGTAAGAGTTAATACAAAATATATCTATACATTCCGAATACACAATTTACATAACGAATCCTATCAGTTTAGTACATTCAACTTCATATTAAATTTATGGTTCGACAGGTTCAGACCAGTTAAATGACAGTTATTATTGTTTGGCGTTTAGTAATGTAAACACTGCTGTTTGACACTGTTGTTTTAAAGTTTGAAATGGCTGATAAACGAAAAACCTGAAATCAATATTTTTTTAGCCTTTTTAAAACGAATCGTACACCATCAGAGGTTACTCCATACTATATTTTGTGGTTCTCCTAATACCTAAACCTTTTTAATATTATATAATTATATTCTCTGGGGAAAATTTACATGTAAAAATAATCCACATTTTTGTCAGGTCGTAACTATTATTTTATAATAAACATATTTTATAATATAATAAAAATAACCCTCAGCTATTAAACATTTGAATACAGTTTTCTTTTCTTTCATACCGCTTTTTAACTTCTATAAAAGAAGATTCACAATTTGACTGTATTTATATTATTTAAAGTATTTTTTTTTCTCAAATTTATTGAAAGGTGGTTTTTAAATATGTTGTTAATTTAAATTGGTAAAAAAAGAATACTATATACTTCATAATTTACAAGCCACATTCGGTTAAAAATCGACTTGATTTTTTCGAAATTGTAATTAATATATTAAATTGTCTCTACATATTCTAGTTTTATTGCTGTTTTCATTTCAAAAAAATAATAAAGACTTATTAAACTGCAGTTTGAGTGAATTTTATTTTATAGCTTTAACAGAGCTTTTTAAAAGAGAAAAACGAAAACGGGCAGGAAATATTTAAAAAATTCTTTATGGCACTAAATTTAGTATGTCACACACATATGAAAAAAAAACATGATTCTTTTTAGGAATCTACAGGGGTATTCCCAAATTGGCAATGGCAACATACGGAAGTAAGATCGTAATACAGGAATTTTTAAAAAACGTGATTTATGATACTTTTTACGTAGTACTATGTGTAAAGGTCAAGAATAACATAAAAAAAAATATTAATAAATCTTCTAAATATAGCCTTTTAAAATACTCGTCCCTGAAGTTTTCATCTAGAACCAATACGTTTTCAGTTACAAAATTACGTTGGGTTATTCAAAATCGCAACTTAAACAATAGATACTGTTTAAAATGTTTATAAAACGCTTTTATACATATATAGTTCAAAGATGATCATTTCGAATATTTCAACTAGAGTCAACTCTCTTTTTGCATGATTTTCGTTCTGTGTTATTTTTACAGATTCCTTTATATGTTCTTGACAAGTTCAAGGAACACATTTACCAAATTACAAGAGATAATTTAATTTACTTTGTCATTATAAGTACTAAGAGCTCTACTACTATGTATATTGAAATCAGGGCTGATAGTATGAAGAGTGGGTTTAAAGTCGTTATCCTCTTAAAGATAAAGGGATTTAAAGTTGCTATTATTTACAGGCCTTTTAAAACGGACCTGGAGCTTTCAAATAACTGAATTTGCATTTGCATTACATTGATGCATAATTTGCAGCTAGTGTGTAAGAGACATGGCAAGTATAAATTAAAATTCAGATACATTAAGGTCTTATTGCAAAGGGTTACTAGTGTTGAATCATTAATCTTAAAGTAAGTTAGCTAATCATTCTTAAAGTAAATTTATGTAATTTTTATTTTAGTTTATTGTTTAAAAAATCTCATTTGAATTTGTAGTTTATATTCTAATTAGTAGTATTAGTTCTAATTACAAACAATTTGTAACTAATTCCTACCATTAATATTTGTACACTTTACAAGACTTCCACATAACATTGGATTCACTACAGTTTTACTACACTTTGTTATAAGAATTATTGGACATATACTTTATTTAAATTTCTTTTGACTTCTAAATAAATACTATAAGTTTTTATTGTTGTTCTTTGCCCTGTATGTTGTCAACGTATTTATTATCTCGTTAAATAATTTTTAATATACATAATCTATTATTTTGAGTTTAATTACATATGTCATTTTCAATTGTTACTGGTAAAATATATACTTAGTATTATTACATAGTACTCATTACGTACTGTACACTGTACTGAAGTTAAATTTTGTTTTATGGTTGAAACCATAAAACAAAAATTAAAATACTAAACTTATTAATTATATAAATATTAAGTAAAAGACTAGAATAGAAATGCAAAAGTTTATAAATTTACATTCTAGATCTCATGTAAAATATGTTTTATATACATATTTTTGTGCAATTTATAGAGACAAACGTTGTTAAAAAATATTTTATTTAGGTACTTACATACGTAATACACAAATTTATTAATGTAGGTTTAAATTATAGTGTCTGGACTCGATAAATACAGAACCTGTATTTATATAATCACACTAGTTTAAAGTAATGTTTGGAGCAAGATTTAAATTAAAAAAAAAATTTTTTTTTTATGTATTATGTAACAAAAGGTACGAACCATAGTTGTTTTGCAAGGAAAAATTATAATTACAAAAAAACTACGCACGTACTACGGATTTTTATCTTGTATAAGAATATTAATAATTAAAATTAAAATAATGATTTTATTAGCAATTATAAGAAAAAAAAATTTTTAAACTTAATTGAAAATTACATTTCCAAGCAGTTTTCCTTTAACTAATGTTACTTTTTGAAAATTGTAACCTGCCTAATATTTTAATAAATTTCTACTAATAAATAAGTAACTTAGTAATACTACATTTTAAATATTTATTTGGTTTCGTAACACCTTTCTAATAATACTAACATAATGTTGTATCTACTTTTATTTATTTTACCTACCTTACCTATTCAAAATCTGATTAGAGTATTAGTGATAATAATCGAAAACATTTTTTAAGTAGTAATACTAGAAAAGGATAAAAAGCATCGCAACGAGATAGCATAACAGGACTACCAAATATTTTTTATGGGGACGATTTGGATTCCATCATAATTAATGTTAAGTTGTATTACATTACTTATAATAGTATAGCTGGTTTTTAGGGTTTCGAACCTTTTAAGGAAAAAAGGAACTATTATAAGATCACTTTGATGTCCGTCTGTCTGTCTGTCACGAGCCTTAATCTCAGAAACGCTTGGCGATATCGAGTAGAAATTCAAACCATATACTTAGATCTACGATCCCAGGATTAATAGGGAACTTCCGTTTGACCTAGAAGTATGAAATTTGACAGCTAGCATCTATAGGCAGTATACTAGTTTAGGAAAAATGTGGTTAAATAATAAAAATAACCTACGGTGGGCGAGACCCGGTTCGGTCCGATTTTATAGTTATAATATAATTTTTTACTCAAATTTAGAAATATTTTCGTTCATTTAACAAATTACTAGTATATAATATTGAAGTCGTTGCTGTCGTATTTGTTAAGTCTTTTGTTGTACCTATATTTTTTCCTATTTTCTTTATCATTTTTTACTTCTTATGTCTGTCCTATTAGTGATTTCTATATTAGTTTTTATATCAGCCATAAAAAAAATTAACTCATCTTCCACAATACTTTGTCATCTCTTCTATTCATTAATATAAAAACACACAAGATCTTATTCATTTTTCTATTCATAAAATATACTACATTTAGCCATATATTACATATATAGTTTTTTGCTGAACTTGCATTTCGCAAAGCTATTGTTACCATAATTGTTTTCTTGATTTATTGATGTAAAAGATTTAGAATTCAAATGATTTTATTTTTTTATAAAATATATTTTTTTGATCATTAAAGAGCTGAGCTGAGCTGGCTCTGCATGTGATGAAGCTGAAGGCATAAATTCGTTTTGGTTCATGCTGTCTCCTGTAGTTTCCCAAAATATCAAAATCAGCTCATTATATCTATTTTATCCCCCACATAGGTGCTACCTGGGAGGGCTTCAGCTCTCTCAGTAAAAGCTAAGCTAAATTTAATTTCTATTATCTTTTTGTACTAAAGGAAATATATGAGTAAAGTTAAAGGTTTGCCATCCAAGAATTGTCATCATGTATTTGTATACATTTTTATGTAAATAAAAATGTATACAAAAGGTATTACATTACATTTTTATGTAAGCATACATGATGAAAATTTTCTCAGATTTCTCATATAAGATTATCTAAGCTTGCTTTGTGATTAATAATCGTAATCTAAGATAATTTAACTTTATATTTTTTATATAATTAAAGATGTATTATTATTAGAAGTACCTAATAGAATTTTTTTGAAACTCAAATCTCAATACTTAACTACACATTTGTTTTATTATCAGTACTTTTGCAAATAATAAATTTTCGAACGTTTATAGTTTAAAATACCCAACATAATTTATAGTAATTTGATAATCCTTAAGCGTTTTGTAGTTATTTTTTAATTAATTTTTAAGTTTTTCAATAAGTTTTTCTTTCTTGAATAGATAGATGTAAGTAAATGTTTTATGTAATAAAAATATTTGCATCATAATTTTATTACATAAAATATTTATTGTAACTTTTATATAATAAAAAGTAATATTTTCAGTAAATTATTACAACTCTTAAAAACTATTATTGAAAATAGTCAGTAAAACACCTTAATGTTTTTGGCTAACATTAAATAATTCACGGCTTCGCATGTTTAGTTTTTTATAGGGAAATTAAATCTTATACTTATTTAAAAAACGTATAAAAATTTTAACGTAGCGGGACTCGAACCCGCGCCTCCTGGTCGGTTTCCAGGTAAGTATTTTTCTTTCCTAAGTGTGGAATAACATTCTAATTTTTTCCTTATATTAAATTTATATGAACTATAATATATTTTCTATCAAATATAATTCACTAATCACAGTTTTATCTTGTGTATTTATTGCATATTTATTGCTTATTTAATTTTAACTCAAAGTAATTTAAAATCAATTAAGTTTTCAAGAAAAGCAGCTGCTTAGTTAGTCGTAAGTAAGTACGCCTATATATCAATATGCTATATTTAATGAAGAGTTAGAGATAATATTGTAACATTTATTGGATTGGATGAAAAAACTATTTAAGAGATAATTTTCTGGTTAAGATACTTTTCGAAATCATCCAAAAGCTCAACTCTACCTAGATGTACTTACTCTACATTTTAAAATTCTTTCGTTACGATTTTAAACTTTCAAGTCTTCAATAAATAACAATTTTTATTTGTTATGCAAGCGGTGGCTCTTGTACCTTCTTTTATATTTTTTATGGTTCTTATAAGACCATTAAGTTAGACGTACTATTTTTTTAAAAGCGTTTCTGAACCATATGGAGAAATAATTAAAATTGTAATAATTTCTTCTAAAGAGGAGGTTGATATGGATTCCCCATATCTAGTCTGATGTCTAAACTGGAATATACATAATACCGATTGTTATTGTTACATTTTTTTATAAGGATAATAATATCACAACCCATTACATTAAAATGACTTTACTATCTCTTAGAAGTTAATATTTCACTTTGAAATCTTTGCTTTTAAATTACCTGTTATGTCAACTTACAAAATTTTAATTATTTATTCAAGGTCAAACTACAACGCAATAAGACTACTTCAATGAGTAACTTGAATATAAATTTAGTGGTAACTATCTGTGGTACCTAGAAAATGGAATCAAATAGTACCCACCTTATGTTTTATCCTTGGTATTTCTCTTGAATTGATTTTCAGGTCAATCAAGGATCTACGCGTCAACCGGGCGATGACTCTGCCATTTTAGATTCTAACGGAACTTGCCACTTCTCGTAATAAACTCCAATTCCCCAGACATATTATAAATATGTAATATAAGCTTAATACTACATAAAAATAAGTAAATAGCCTCAGCCTAAATCTAAATTATAAATATCCTAAAATACATATCGTTATATCCGACCCTCAACACTACACTATAGGAAAAGGTATCGTGCAAAATCGCTGGGAACAAGGCTTTTATAGTGATCACTTGATACGCCCCAGCTGCTACAATCCGTACAAATGAAAGAGTCCGCAAATGGAATACTATCTGCGCAGAGTTGACTGCTTTTGGAATTTAGGAGCATAACCATTCTAGAATTTTCTTTGTCTGTTGAAAAGAGATACAGCTATAAGACTAAAAGAGACAACTTATAATTTCTGGAATATTCCATTGAAATTATAGTCCAAGAGCCATCCGCTCACTTCTTAAGAAAAGAAAAAATTTAAACATTATTTTATTAGAGATACTGATTATTATAATACATTATAAGGTAAATGATGTAATACTACACTACACTTTTAAAATTTAAAAGTAAATAAAATAATAATTTACATAAATTGTATAATTAATAATGTTTTTTTTTTAATAATAATAAATCTAAAAAACCGGTGTTAAAACAGTGTTAACACATATTAAAAATTAAACAATATCTATAGATCTTGTTCAATAATATATTGCTAGCGTATTCGTGTAAAAGAGGGTAGATTTAGATGGAAAATAACTATTAAAGCAGTGGAATTGTGTCAATCGGGGGCACTCGCTTGTAAGTGACGGCCCCTATTGGAAGGAAACTATTGTGAAGTATTGTTAGTAGGTATACATATCACTTATTGCAATTACATAGTATCTCTTTCAAAATAGTTTAGAATCATAGACGATATGTGTTTTTACCTTTTTTTTTAAAAAACGTTACCCGCTTCCGATTTATAACAATATAATAAACTGTAAATTTAATAAACTATATAATATAAACGTCATTAAAAACTATTTTTTTTTATTGAGATATTAAGGCCAATGCGAGGCACACGCCTCATTCACGAAATCGGAGTCGTAGACGGTGATGTTAAAGTGCGTAAAATAGAACGAGAGATTTCCCTTTCACGTTCTGGTATGTTTTTTTTTTGGGAATGAAAAGCGATAGATCGGCAATGCTTAGGAGTATTTTTGTAGTAGTTTGTGTTAACGTTATAGGTATCTATGCGTATCTGCGTCAGACGAAATACAGGTATGGATGAACATCGTGAAATGAAAAAAAAGTCCTACGTCTAAACTATTGAGGTATTTAAAACTATGGTTTCATTTAAAGTGGTGCTGACACTTCCACCCTGTATATAAAAGTTAAAAACCACAAAATCTTATTAAATGTGAGCTATGTTAAGTAAAGTTTTGTATGAAAATAAAGTAAGATATAAGCTTTAGCTGCAATTAAAACCAAACCGCCAGCCAAACGAACACAATACGCACAAATATTTCGTAACTACACACAAAATTATAAAAAAATAAATAAAGTAATAAGCCAAGTTGGCTCTTGGACTATAATATGAGCGAAGAAGACATACATATTGCTGTTTCACATAGCTCGATCAATACTCAGCAAATGCGTTTCGAGAGCATTCCACGTAATGCTGCGTTGAATTGGTGCATTTATAATGCTACCAGTGTAAATGCTAATTTTCTGCTTTTGACTAATACAAAAGTATATATGTATATATGTGCTAAATAATAATACATACTTTAAACTGGAATAATTATTCAAAAGAAAATCCATTTTAAACTTTACGGTGTAATAATTTAAAATAAAACGTAAAACATAAACAAATATTGAATTCAATTTCAAATTTCAATTTATATAAGATTGAAAAATAATGAGTTACTTATTAGTTATTTCAGTCAACATTTAAATAAAACAATAGCATTTTTTTAATGGATTTTATACTTATTTACTATTCCTGACTTATTCAGGTTTATAATTACTAATTTATATAGACACATATTTTAAAAGAATAAGAATAAAAAAAAAACTATTAAAAAATAAATTACTATTAGTATTTTGAAAATTAAAGATCTGCTAAATAAATTCTTTACTTTATTTATTTGTATCTATAGCAGGTACCAAACGTATTTTGAAAAAGAAACAATGATAATTTTATCAAATAAAGTCTTTAAATAATGTCTTTACAAAGAAACCAATTCAACACGGAAATTTTACTGATGCGGCAACACCAAACTTCATGACCCCCACTTTAGCGCAATTTCTGAAAAACTCGAAGTTCATTGGTTGAAAAATGACGCAATGTTACTTACCTTGTCGCACACATACATTTTATCGTATAGTAAATATATTGCTATGCTACTCATTTTGCTCGAAATAATTGTATTGGTTGCTTAAATTATTTTGCTAGAGTATTCTACCTCTGCGTTTCTGTGATTGGCCGTTGTAAGATTTTTCAATAAATTTCTTGAATCTGATTCGTTACCTCCGTTGGACTTTATGAACAACTCGAACAGGCGGCAACGGAATCATTATTTGAAAGACTAAAGCGAAGATAACAAGTAAGCTCGGTGTCAGCATCAAGTGAATTTTATTGAACAGTTGTAACAGTGTATATTTCTAATTATAATTGAGAAGATTTTTATAAATATGCCAACGATTGGAATTGATTTCGGTACCACATACTCATGTGTCGGAGTGTGGCAACATGGAAACGTGGAGATGATTGTTAACGACCAGAGCAATCGGACTACCCCTTTATATGTCGCATTCACCGAAAGTTATCAACGAATGCAGAAGATCACTAAAGATCTAACTAGAGGCCTATTGCTATCACCTCCCTTCTCTCAAAAGTCATCAATAGCCAGCTCTTGGTTTATCTAGAGGATCACCGATTGATTAATGACCGACAATATGGCTTCCGCCATGGTCGCTCAACCGGTAGTTTTCTGGTTTACCTAACCCACCACTGGGCTGCGGCTATTAAAAGCAAGGGAGAGGGCCTGACAGTTTGTTTGGATATGGCGATGGCCTTAGATCGCGTGTGGCATATGGCGCTCCTGGCTATACTTCCATCCTATGGGCTTCCCGAGAATTTATGCAAGTGGATCGTCAGCTTTCTCACTGGGCGCAGCATTAAGGTCGCTGTCGACAGTTTTTGCTCCAAACATATGCCTGTGAACGCTGGCGTTCCCTAAGGCTGCGTGCTGTCCCCTACGCTGTTTATTATGTATATCAATGGCATTGATTGGTGATTGCACAGTGGACGCTGTTTACTCCGGCCGAGCAAGTCTTTCTCGGGTAAACGCTGAACAGTGCCGAAATAAACTTA
>DWQW01011275.1:0-11548 GCA_018249695.1 Heliconius erato demophoon
TGAATAGCTAAAATGGATACGTCAATAGATCAGGAGGTCGACTTCAAAAGATCGCATTCATTCACTCACTCATTTCCATTACCCGACGAACCCTATGAGTCTGCTTCGATTCCATATGAGATTAATGCCTGTAATACACTGAAAATATAGCAATGTATTATGCTTTAAAATAATAATAATAACACAAGGTTGACACCAAGTTTTGGCTCAGCGGCACTGACTGTAAACAGTTGTGGATTTGATTCCCATTTCCCGATCGTGGTGCGCAAATTAGCCAAAAAATGCGAAACGGATAATCTTAATAATAAGTTCCCTCTGATTCTTTGTTTTTTTTTTCAGAAAAGAAGATAGAACTAAAAAATATTGTTATCATTATTCATTTATCTGTTGCACGTGGCGTAGAAAGTTAAAAAATGTAGTGTCCTTTAACTGTACTGGATAAATTATTTTAAGTATAATTTTCTGTTAATGTATAATTAAAAGGTTTGTGCAAAATTAAATTACTTGCTGTTGAAAAGGGTTGAAAATTATAATACTTAAGTATA
The DNA here is from genome assembly GCA_018249695.1 of Heliconius erato demophoon. Lineage (NCBI taxonomy): Eukaryota > Metazoa > Arthropoda > Insecta > Lepidoptera > Nymphalidae > Heliconius > Heliconius erato. Next base: position 546 of record DWQW01011275.1, read on the forward strand.
GTACATTAAGATAAATAATTTCCATAAGATTGTGCAATAAAAAATATAATACATACTCTATTATTACTTCCAAATTTACTAACCATTCTAAGCAACAAAGCTATATTTAGCATCTAATGCACTGGAAGACTAGTCCTTCCTCCTGATTTTTCCGGGAAGCCAGCGAGAGCTATTTAACTTTGCGAGCAAATAATGGTATCGCACTCCAATTTGCATGCTCTAATGTGAAATTCTACACTAAAGTTTTATTCCATTGAATGAATGATAAATAAAATAAAGGGAAACGTATAAATAGAGAAATGAGGCTGCATTTTAAAATATGCTTTTAATTAAATTTAGGCCTATTTGCGGCTGTGAATGCATTTTTTTTATTTATATAATAAAATAAATGGTGGATATCTAACCTACCTTTCTAATGCTTTTTTGTTGTATTTTTTTTTTGTTATTTTACGAGTAATAGCATATATCTACCTTATTCTCCAACTTAAAAGCTAACAGAACATCTATAGCTCTCTTGGTTTTAATAGGGTGGTGGGCGGCGGCATTCACCTATCATCAGTAGACTGGAACGTTTTTCTCTTACAAAAAATACCAGTGAAGTCTACTATATCAACACCTACCCTAATAAAAATGAAATTCACTTAAGTCTTCAGAAAGGAGTCCTATATCACTCTTTTATTTACCAACATTTACTTCAGCTTCTTTACTTAGGCTCTGTCTAATATTGTTGTGTAATATACGGTTTCCTATTTAAAAGGAAAACGGAGCATGAGGTTCGCGTGATTGCAAGCTGCTTTTAAGTTGATTAGCAACTAGCCTTCAATATGTGATAGACCTTAAAATGTACTAGCTTCTTTCTATATTCATTTACGTAAAACGTTAAATTACAGTTATACTTAAAATGTTATTACAATACATAATAGATTGGAGTGTAACTGTAAATGCAATCGTTGTGGGTTCGACTCCTAGTCAGTTAATATTTTAATTTCTTCGTTCTTGTAACAAGACAAAGCGTGGCGTAAAGTTCCAATATTTAAAAACCAATGTCTCGAAAATTTGGCAGAAATTTCAATAAATATTTCAAGTGTTTACAAAAATTATGATAAAACTTCACATAATGAACGCATATTGAATCCTCAATACATAAATATGTAAATATCTATTTGTTGGCTTATTAACTCCCGCTTAAACAACAACAAAGCTGTTTTATTCAACCCTTCGCATATATGGGATTTATGACGCGTGAACTTCGCACCAAATGGCCCTTGACAGACTTCCGGAAAGCTACTGAAATATAGGATAACAAAATGTACAATATATACAAAACAATGAACACTGTTTAACTTAACTTAACGCTGCATGTCTCACGTAACAGGGTAGATAGACAGTGCCTATTGATAAGACACTCTGCTCCCCATTTCTCCGAATTCTGGTGGTATTGCGTGAAAGTGAGTCGTATTAATAATTGATTATATCGATTTTAGATACTCATTTAGATTTGCATTAAATTTATATTTTTACTGTCTTGCTTTTTATAGTAAAAAATGTATTCTTCATTATACTAAGAAAAGCTAAGAAATACACAAATTCAATACTTATAATATACTGCTAAAAGAAACACATTAGTATACATATATTATGATAATAATAATATTATATTCACCAAAACGCCCACGTATTTAATCAAACTGTTCGTTCACTGTTAACGTTTACGTGTTTTTGTCCAATAACTATTATCGATTTTGCATATCGGGCAAAAATTTCATCGTCAATTTCATATCGATATCTGGCTAATCATCGCGCCACAGCTGACTGATTAAGCAATTTCTCGCATCACCAAACACAAACGTACCCACGTTTCATTACAATATACTATAATAGAACATACGGAATGATTATTATGTAATTTGTCATATCCTGTTTGCTTGTCGGTCTTTTGTACCCGTACGGTGGGTAGGAGAGGTCAATTTTTTTAAACACCTGTTTTCGCTTCTAATAATTTAGTATTATGCAGTTCAAGATGTTATTAGCATACTCTATATAATAAAGTTTTAAATGAATTGTGAAATTATTTGTAGTATTTTTTTTACACTTTGTCTGTATCTTTACGCTGTGGTGAGTGGATAAAAGTGATCCACTCCTCCATTAGTGCATCGAACACGCAACCAACGCACTAAGACGTTGTACCACTGTACCAACATGGCCATACGTCTAATATATTTGATCTTTTTTTATCTATGTGATTAAAGAAAAAATACATATTATATATTAAAATCCTCCTTAATTAATCTAGTTTCGTTTGTTCATTCGTTACTTTCAATATTCATTACGCACCTCAGTAAATCAACATATACGCACAATATAAAGAAAGTAAATTTATCGATACGCTTACGATATTAATATAAATATATTGTAAAACTCTGGCAAATATTGACGAATTCAATTTCCGGTTTACAAAAACGTCGATGAACTCAATATTGTAGCGGAATACTAGCCTGGGGCAAGGAAAACCAACTGCCGCGAATTCCAAAAGAAAATTAATTAAAAACTTAATTTTGTAATATTGGATTTTTGGGATTACCTACTTTGTCTGCGAAATATTTCATTAGTATATTCCTAGCGTTTTCTCATCATCCTATTAAAATGGCTAGCTTGGAATTAAGATGAAAGATACGAGCCTCAGTACTTAAATAGAACATAGTAATTAAAATTTGTTCTTTATGTTATTTCTTTATCTACTTAAATATATTATACTTGTTTATTTGATACTATTATATTTAATTCCTGAGTGGCGATCTGGGACATGAAGCATCTGTAAGCATGATGGTTGTGAAGTCAATCTCCATATGAGGTAATGATTTTAGATAAATTATTTATGTTTTGGGGCTCTAGCCAGCAAAACACATAATACCTCGAAAATTGAGCAAATGTAGAGAAAGTAGTGTCTGGTCGCAAAGGGTACCCTCTACCTATCCGGATTTCACAGAAAAAGCGTGAAGCCGCTTTTTTAAATATTTCACACCATAACAAACACGGTACGTTATTGATTTCATAAAAAATGCCATTGTTCAATTTATGGCCATCGACCGCATCATGAATAAAATAACTAAAAATTATCTATAGGATGTAAAGATTTACATAAAGCCATAAGAATAAGAATTCTTATACCTTATAAGAATACGCTAATAGCCACGAGAATACCTCCCTCCCATAAATATTCATCGAATGTTAGGCTACGGTCAAAACAGGAAGCTTAATAAACAAGAATGGTACCAAAATAATTGTTGCAAGGATCACTAAACTTAAGCCGTATCCCATCTAACTTCCCGTTCAGAAATGGTATTTGCTGGTAATATGCATGTGGATTGTCAAACCCTATCGGGCATTTGAAATGAGACCGGCCAATGCCTGAGCACGATATAAACTTTTGCCATTCCCGTATTTTGCATATTCCACTACGGAAACGCTAGTGCAAGTCAATCGGTTAAGTAATTTAGCTTGTTTTTAAAAGAGAAGTCTGTATGAAAATTTATTGTATGTGTATACGCAATAAATATATTTTAAGTTGAGTAAACAGCAACGGCAGTAAATAGGTAGGTTTTTTTTTATTTTATTGTTGATTTTGTTTCTTAGAATATATCCGTAATATGTAGTGGAGAGCAGAGAATCTTAACACTAGGATTTCTCTGCCTACCCTGCCACATGCGGGATATAGCGTGAAGCTGATAATATTTTTGTTTTCCATATTTACTCAGATCACTTTAAATATTTCATAAAACCAGTCAATGTAACTAAATATGTATGTTTGTTTTACCACATTTCATATAAAATATTTCTGTGAGTAAGATTTAAATCTATAAACATTGTAGATAGGCACAGCTCAACTGCTTTGTGACAATATCTATCTTTTTATAATAAATTACTCAATAAACTCTTACTTATCAAATAACACAACAACATTGCCCGAAGCACTGGGTAATTGTGATAGAAATTTCTTTTTCCAAAAATAACATAAAAACTAAACACATTTTCATAATGAAATGGTGAACATATTTTAAATATTTTCCAGTAAACTTAATAGTTTTCGCTCAAAATGGGCGGCCGCACAATGAAAAATTCATATAAAAGACGCATGTTTTAGAAAATTTTTCATCGGAGATTTCTATAATTGAAATAACAAACTACGGCACTGAAGCTGACGTATCGATTGACGTTTAATTTTCAGTATATAAAAGAACAACACCTCGCCGAGACGTGCGTCGGCCTAAAAGAAACAAGCATACGCTAATGAGGTGGTTTATTTCTTATTATTCAGTTTATTGTATAAAGAAATCTAATGTTTCATTAAAATTGTTAATCCAATTGCAAGAATTTCATCGATATTAAAATTGTTGTTTGAATTTGTTTTAATAAGTTTTCTTAAGTTTAAATATTAAGCAATTTTTAAATATTTAAAAGTAAACCTATAACACACACTGCGTTATAATTTTAAAGTATATTGTGTTTCTTACTATTTTTATTTATTTCAGAACGTAAGGCAAGGTAGCGTAAGGCTAAAAAGATTACATATCTTTTTAGCCCTACGCTACGCTGTATTTCGCATATAGCACACCCCGTTCACAGCCCAATTTTCGAACAACTGCATGTTGAGTGGCGGTCCTTAATGGTTCATTTAGATTCCTTACTAAGGCGATCAAATGATCGCATTTACAGTCAGACGTTAAGCTGCTGCGCCCCGGTGGCTTCTACATGAAGCATATTTTCCAAATCATCATTACCATTTAAACGAAAAGTGGAGAACAAGAAGAAGCATCACTAGGTAGGTAGGTACCCTCTAGTTTCATCTCACAATAAGAAAGATGCATAAATATGATTTTAATAACTAATACTTATATACATCGTGTACATCTGAAGATTAAAAAAATATGTCTGTATTTAATATTTTTTCATTTCTTTTTAATTGTTTGTAGACCATTTTTTACATATAAGCAACTTTTTAACTTTATTTTTTATATACAGTATAACTATATACCTACCTACGCATAAAACACCTCAATAAACAACCCAACCCTATAAATTACAAAACTTTAACTTTATTAGTAAATTCTGAAATCTAGTAATCGAATTAAAGAGTTGCGCAAAAAGTTCTGCCTCAATTAAAACGCAATACAAAAGTATTAAGAAGTTTGTCGAGAGGACGTGGAAAATGTTTTTCCAATTGGAGTTCGCCGCCTGGTTTCTTCGGGCTGCCTCGAATGCAGAATGGAGTAAGGACCGGAATATTAAATACTTTCTTCTAAAGATTTTAAGTATTTCATGACTAATCTCGTTTAAAACACCGTTTTCTTTTTAGAAAAAATATTTTTATTTTTCTTATAACACAATAATATTAACGTCATTGCAAAAATAAAAGTGATAAAGGAATAGTCGTTGAGTGGTTGTGCTCATAAAATATGATTTGCATTGTAATTTCAACTACAATGTCTTTGATACAGACTTTGATTTAATAAAAATAATAGTAAGCTTTACATAAGTGATATGGCGTTAAGCAAATTTTGAACATACACAGATTCAGTGCAAGGAAATATAAAAATATAATATGTAAATAGAGAATATAAGAGATAAGCCGTTGTAAGTTGAGGCCAGTCGTGGCACAGTTGCACAAAGTGTGACTGTAAAAGCGACTAGTTGTGGGTTTAGTCCCCACTGGACTAGATGAAATATTTATTTAAATTTATATTTAGATTTCTTCGCTCTAGTGTTGAGGCAAAACGCGGCGTTGAATTCTGTCTCAACACGGTAGGGAACGGAGTGTCTTAACACTAGATTCCCTCTGCCTATCCTACTATGTGCGGGATACAGCGTGAAGCTGATAAAATAAATAGAGATAAGGGAACTACACTGGAAACAATCTTGTCTATCTAAGGCAAAATGATTGTCTATTTTTAAAAGCTTTTTTTGGTAACTCAAATTAAATATTACAAAATAAATTAAAATTAAATCAGCTTCACGTTGTATCCCGCAAAGAGCAGGGTAGGCAGAGGGGACAAAGTGTGAAAACACTCCATTCCCCACTTTCGCCGGGTTCTGGTGGCATTGCGTGTAGAATGGCGGATCTCAACACCGCCCTTTGTTTTGACACCAGAGCTAAGAAGTGAAAATATAAATATAAATAAATATTTAATTTTCTCCAGTGGAAATCAAACCCGATCTATTTTACAGTCACACCTTGTGCCCCTGCGCTACGATTTGCCTCATTACACAAAATAAAATTTCTTAATACAAAATATATTTCCGTATAATTACAACAAAATATAGATGAATATACGATTCTTATTATTTTGCTGTTAACCCTAAGAAAAAGTTATTTTACGAAGCCACCAAGCGAGCAGAACGTTAATTTAAAGATAAACATCCTTAATACTCGACAATACTTACAATGAGATTCATGCAGTCATGACTCGTGCAGAATCACATACATCTCACCTTGCACTTTAATTTGAATTATAAGATAAATGCAATAAAATGTATATAATGCATAAATTGACTTCGATTAGACCGTTGTTGTGTGAAATAAATTATAAAATTTTTATTTTGATTAAATGGGAACGGAGTGTCTTAACACAGGTTCCTAAGTTTTCTCTGCCTACCCTGCTATGTGCGGGATACAGCTTAAAGCTAAAAATATTTTTTTATAATATTTTTATTATATAATAATAATATATATGAATCAATTTCTCAAAGAGTATAGGGGTTTACCTTTTTATCTACATGTTTAAAATACTATGTTCATATTGAAGTATTGTCCAAAGCAAAAATTACAAATCCTTTTTGTAGGACGCGCAAATGTGATAGTCAATTGAAGCTGAAAATCTATAAAATATTTTTAATATTTTTAAAGTGTTATTCTATACTTAGGAAAGAAAAATACTTATTTAGGAAACGTATAAAAAATTGAACGTAGCGGGGACTCGAATCGACTCATGGTCAGTTTCCAGGAGGCGCGGGTTCGAGTCCCGCTACGTTAAAATTTTTATACGTTTTCTAAATAAGTATTAATCTATAAAATGTTGTAATGTTTGGAAAAAGAAGACAACAAAATTTTAACTTATAAAAAAATATATTTAGCTCCAATTCTTTCTATATTTTTTTTATAATTCAGGTTATATTAATATATTGACTGTAATTAATTTGTACTAAATATCAAGAGCATTTTAATAAAACTTTAGAAAACAAATTCGTTTCAATAATAGTACAGAAATATCCGCGAGGAACGAGGAACAAAATAAAGTATTTAGAGTTCAACGCAAGCAAGCAAAGTTTATTATGAAATTTATCGATACTCATAAACTTAAAGCATATATTAATAATTTTAGCTATGTGCTTATTTATTATTGAATAGTTTTATAATTTTCATTGACTTTTATATTAAAAAGTAAAAAATAAATATTATCCAGAGGATAGGCTCTATAATTCCTTATATTCGCGTCTCTTCACTAACAACGTAACTCGCAGCGTTGAGTTCCGCCGCTAAACGTACGATACGTATATCTCCAATTCTTCTGTCTGCCGTCCCTGCTATATAAGGGACAGAGTGTTAAGCTGATAGACTATGATTTTAGAGGACACCATTAAATCTTTTCGACGCAGAAAAAATATAGTGTAAGAGATTCTTAATCAAAATATGTGTAGGGATAACTTATTATAAATTAAATTGAATATATATATTTTTTATGTAAGACGTTTTTCGGTTCTGTCTACTAAAAGAACTATACAAAAATGTATCTGGCATAAAAAAATACATATGGAAAATCTCCAAAACATATTATTTTTAAATAATAATATAAACACATAAAATAACAAACTATTTATTTATTGTAATTTAAATCCCATAAGACGATAATAATACCAACGATGCGTGGGCGAAACTTATGAGTATTTACATGGTGCGTTTCTAAAGCTTTTCTCAGGACAATAAGTAATAATATAATCTTATACTGTATCACAATATAATTTATGTTCATTTAAAATTGCATTACGTAGTGCATTTCTTTGAATGCACTTTAGTTGTGGCTTTGTGAATGAAACGTTTGAAATAGTAACAGTTTTGTATTGTTCAAAAGACTGATGTTTATGCTACATTTTAGTAATTTAACGCATCATCTCTGTATAGCAGATATTTATACATAAATATTAAAATTGTAAGGTTGTATTTTGCCAAACTTTCTTTAATTATTATTAAACATTATTAAGTTTAAATGAAATATTATTAAAGTTTTTAAATCGACTAAATTTTTGCAAAGTAACAGCTGTTTTATTGAATCGGTTCAAGTTTTAGTTTTCAATGTACATTGAAAACTAATATACATAATTTCATAATAATAATATTAAAACTTGCATGTAATCAAGATTTATTTAATTGCTAATTAAATAATTGTATAGTGCAAGCGGGCGAAGCCGCGAGCACGTCGCTAATAGAGAATAAAGTGATAAAATACTTATAGAAACGCGAGTCCAACCAATTACGACTGCAATTTCTTTCAGCAAATGAGTGACGGAACTCAACGCCGCGTTTTACCTTACCAGAGTCAGGAAATGAAAATATTAATAAATAATAATTTATTCCTCTGAGTGGGAATCGAATCCAGAACTATACTAACTTACTTACATATTTAATAACTGGCGTAATTTTTATTCCAAGGCATAACCCACTTATAAATTTGAATAAATATTTACAGTAAACAGGCAGAATGCATTAGCGCTGAATTAAATTTAAAAAAATGTCACATAGAGCGTTATGTATGAGCTCTTAAGTGCGTCTTGAGATATCATTAAGACAGTTGTGGGTAGGATGACCAAATAAAACACTTTTGAAGATAAATTCCTAATATTATTATGACCATTAATTAAATTATTTGTTTATAAGTAAGTATATATGTCAAAAAGTTATTTTTTTTGTTAAGTATGTATGACTGTAAGCGACTTAGGTTCTGTGTTCAATTCTTACAAGAGGAAATAAATTATTTCATATTTTCATTTCTTCGCTTTGCGAGCGTGGTATTTCGCCACTTAACACGCAATACCTCCAGTATTCGGCGGACAGTGAGGAGCGGAGTGTCCTAATACTAGGCTCCTTCTCTATAACCTGTTAAGAAGCTGAAAAAAATGTATATATTCATAAAATTTATAACTTTTTAATAATTATAAAAGCACGTTTACATATAAGTACATTAATATTTTCAGTAAATAAATAATAGTCATGTTTCGATCAATGTAAATAAATACAGAGAAATTGATGAAAATTAAACTTGTATATTATAGTGACATTTATCTGAGTAGAAGATCTTCCATGTGGAATAATTTATATATTTACTATTTAGCGATAAAATCAAATTTATAGTGTAATCGATTCATTATTATCTTAATAATGTACAAATATATAACTAATTGGTTGGTTTAACTTCTATAAGGACAAAAATTTAAATTACAAATTATGGCAACCCTACAAATCCGAGAATAGATTAAGTCTTGAAATGCATTTGCTTGAAAAAATTGCAGCATTTGCCTTATCATTTCACATATATAAAAATACTTAAACATCGTTTTTATCGTCAAAATTTATAGGAAATATACAAAATTGCATTAGTTACGAACAGAATAACAAAATCTTTTCTCGTGAAGCTTAGCAACACTAATTTTAATACAGTTTGTACATTTTTTATATAATAAGTTAAAAATATATTTTTAAGCTTTATAAGTGTGAAAAATACTATTGGCTGATATTTTTATCTTAACGCATACTTTAAAATATCTTTTCCTTATAGACTAAGAGGTCGCGGGATTTTTCGTAACGATCACGGATACGGCCAGATTGAATTCCATGGGTTGTAGAGCAGTCCCCTCATGTGAATGGTCTCGGTCTGCCTGCTCTCAGTGGTTGCAACTCCGAGATATAGAGCTTAGAAGAGGCTTCATTGTTACGAAAAAAAAACGATCAGGGAAATGGTCAGTTTTGGTGCATACTCAAAGTATGGCGTCTCCTTATTTGAAATAAGTTGGTCTGCCGGCTCTCAGTGGTTGCATTTCCAAGATATGATGCTCGCAAGTCACAATATTGTTGCGAAAAAAAAACGATAATTGAAATGGTCAGTTTTAGTATCAATTCGAAGTATAGAGCTCCCACAAGTAAAATGAGTTGGTCTGCCAACCCTCAGTGGTTGCATTTCAGAGCTATCATAGTTTAAACACTATATATAATTTGTAAAGAAAGTCTAAAAAACATCTAAAACTTGCATAATGCACGAGTTTTTCAAGTGGATGCGAGCCGCTATAGTATGTGTCTATTTTTTGTTCATTTGTAGAAAACGATGGTCAGGAATATCTAACGTGGAGCTCGAATAGACCAGCTAAAGTAGAAGAATTAAAGATACGGTGTCTTAACAAAAAATGTTCAGTCTGATAAGCATTATTGATAGACCTATTAAACTCGAGGGTTCAGGAACATCTGATGTGGAACTCTTATAGAACAGCTAAACTATAATAATGAGATATATGGTTCTTTAACAAAAACTGTTCAGTCTGATGAATATTATTGATTGACATATTCATCTCGAAGGTCAGGAACATCTGATGTGGAACTCTTATAGAACAGCTAAACTATAATAATGAGATATATGGTTCTTTAACAAAAACTGTTGGTCTGATGAATATTATTGATTGACATATTAACTTCGATGGCCAGCATTATGGAACTCTCATAGACCAACAAAACTATAAAAGTTAGGAATATGGTTCCATAGTAAGTTTTTTTGAGTTTGATGAATATTATTGATCCTTGAGCTGAATATGTAATAAGCGTGGCCTATTAAGCTCGAGGATCAGGGACATCTAATGTGAAACTCTAAAATATCACCTGAAAAAATAAGAATATGTTATGGTGCCTTAGCAGTTTTGGGTATTTTTAAAATAGAAAGTCATGAACATATCTTATATTTTGCAACGAT
>DWQW01011276.1:0-11548 GCA_018249695.1 Heliconius erato demophoon
AGAGAATCTCTGGAATTATATATTGTATTAGAATTTAAGATAGACATTGTACAACCTTAACAGTATTTAACTCTGGAAGAAATATAAGTTCTGTAAAAGCCTCGAGGTGTTTGATTTCTTTACATCTATATAGAAGAAGGTTCGTCAATAAGTGTAAAAAATATGTAAGAAAAAATATATCCATTTTTCATATAAAATAGCTTCACGCATTTTCCACTAAAGAAACTTAGAATTTTTTATAATATATGTGGCCAATATTTAAACATTCTATGTTATAATTCATTTTATTTTTAAATGTTCAACATGTAGATAGTTCGTTTTAAAGTCACATAAACGCCCCCATACTAGAATTCCCAAGCCCACCTGTAGCACGGCGCTTCCTTAATTAATTTCTATTATGTTTAATTTTACAATTCGTGCCAGCCATGTTCAAAGTTGAGATTTTCAATTAAACAGCCACGAGCTCTCCAAAGAAGATTTAATTTTCATACTCTTCCGTTGTTTACTTGTAATACGATTCTAAGGTAAGATTGGTGTGAAAGTTTGTTAGTTATATTGAGATTTTAGTTTTTTTCAAGGAAGTACTTTTTTTCTTTTTTTTTCAGCTTCACGTTGTATCCCGCACACAGCAGGATAGGCAGAGGGTACCTAGTACTAAGAGACTCCGTTCCCCACTTTCCACCGAATTCTGGAGGCATTGCGTGCTGAGTGGCGGAACTCAATGCCGCGCTTTGCCTCGACACCAGAGCGAAGAAATGAAAATATAAATGTAAATAAATATTTCACTTCCTCGAGTAGTGATCGAACCCACAACCAGTCGATTTTACAGTCACACTTTGTGCCTCTATGCCACGACAGGCCTCAGTTCATTTCAGCTGTAAATATTTAATGATTATTATTTCAAACATTCTACTACAACCCCATCATTAGATGCTATATGGGGTTGTTATCGTCAAAGTGGCCTGATGGTATCTCTCAGCTTCGCAATATACGATATTAGCTACGTGACATTACTACGTTAAGAGACGTGAATTCTGGACTTATGAAAATCTGCATATATATTTTTTTAATATAGCAATACTTTCTAATTTTCTACTATATTAAAATATTGGTATATCATTTTTAGTTTAAAAAGAACAGAGTAAGTACTAATTTGATATCATTTTATAGAATAATAAATACTATTTTTTATAAGGGTCCGAGATGACGAGTCCCTGGTTTTAATACTATATTTAAGTTATATAGCCTATAATAGACTTCTTTGATAAACAGAAAATACAAGAGAAAAGAAACAAAAGATTTTTCAAATTAAACTAGTTATTTCTGAGATTATGCGAAATCAATCAATCAAATAAACTTTCTAGCTTAATAATATTAGTATAGAATAAAAGTACAGATTCCTAATTAAAATTTATATACAATTTTTTAGGTTAGAATATTTTTATAGCTTTTTTTAATAGCTACTAGATCTTAATTGACATAAGAAATATTACTGACAAAATATAGAAGGCTTATTTTGTATTACCAAATTTTTATTATTTAATTGTTGTTACGCTCTATTATTTTAATCACAACATCAAGATAAATTGGCACTTGTCGATAACAAAAGGTTTTCTTCACAATACCCCAAGACATTGTATAGCGAAGTAATTTAGTATATTTATATATCTATTATATGTTTTATGCGCTCGAAAAAGTTCAACGTCTTCTCGAAGATCTTTTTGTTTAAAGAGCTGAAGGTTATTTTGCTTTATGGTAAAACACATTATTTTTTTATTGCTTGACAAAAATTTTACCTAAATATGCAAGTGTTGCATTGTTATGCATATTTTATATTTATAGGTATATCTATTTAATCTTTTCCGTTACTGAGTGACAGATAAATCTCATACGAAATTAATAGTTACGTATATGTTACAGACAACAGACGGAACTAGTTTAGTTTAGGGCACTGGTTCCCAACCAAAATATGGTCCGCGAACGATTTTAATTTTATGACTGGGGATGGTGAGGCGAAGTTTCTGTTTAATTATCACTGTTAATTTTTATTATACCTACAGGCATAGTGGTCCCTGCTACCAAGAATTATATAAAAGTGGTCCTTGATCAAGAAAAGGTTGGGAGCCCCTGGTTTGGAGGAACGCACTACTACTGCTACTCTCAAAATTCTTACTAAAACGACAAAATTAGTAGTAATCTTCCATGTAATAGAAAGACGTATACATACGCCTTAAAATCCACGAACCAAAGTTGCGGACGAAAACTAGAGTATTATAGACAAAACACATTTTTTTTAGAATATCGGCTAATAAAGAGCTACTATGATAGCTACTAATACTACATTCATATAAGTATCGTCAACAGAATTGCGTCTGACATTTATAATAATGCTAATGGTCGTCGTGCGCCTCGCTGGAGCCAAATCCCGTGTCGGTGCCAGTTAGGATATTCAATGTACGGCACTAAATCACCGCAAAAATGAAACTCTTAAAGTGTAACAGTTTAATTTTCTCACAAATGCCAAGGAATTTTCATTTCGACGAAATATTCTTTAAATAATATTTAAGCTTAATAGGTGTCCGACTTTGTTGTTTCTCGTAAACTTCTAAAGTATGCAATGATTTTATAGTAATTTGCAAAAATGATTGAAAACATATAGCACACAATAGGGTAGGCAGAGGGAACCTAGTGTTAAGACACTTCGTTCCCCACTTTACACCGAATTAAGAAAGCGTTGCGTGTTGAGCGGTGGAACTCAACGCCGCGCTTTGCCTCGACACTAGAGTGAAGAAATTAAAATGTACATTTTAAATTCATATTTTATTACCTCAAGTGGGAGTTGAACCTACAACCAATCGCGTTTCCAGTAACACATTTGTGCCCCTGCGCCACGGCTCGCCTCTAATATCTATCTAATAATTAAAATAGAAGTACATAAATAACAAATAAATAGATATACTGCTATCCTAATATCTATCTATCTCTAAATATTGTGATTACACCCTTATAATAGTTACACATGAGTGCGAAATGGAGCTACTTCTAGTATAAAAGCTCCTTCAGTAGCAGCTGATACCATATTGATATTGTAAGTTACACTAGTTGCATGATAAACTGAAATAAGCTTTGGTAAGCCAAAGTTTCCTGTGATTTTAGGTCGAGGACGACATACAAAATTATTAAATATTGTTTATCTAAATATGTATTATTTTATTTTATTTGCTGTTCAATATATTGTTCCTTGCTTCTTATTAATAGGAGACGAGTCTGTTGAACTGGCTCAGCATCCGACTACACAGGCAATGGTTGTAGGTTTGAATCCCAATCGGAGAAATTCATTGTTTTCGTAAAGAGCTCCGGCACGTGATACACACTATCTCCAATGCGGGTAGAAGGCAGAGGACGAAGAGTATTAACACTAGGTTCCCTGTGCCCACCCTGCTACAAAGATAAAGCGTGAACCTTCTTAAATTCTACTGTAACAAACATATTCTTTTTCTTGATTGTTCTCCTTGAAAATTTTCCCCTTAATAAACAAAAATAGTATTTTACCACGTAAGAAAATAAATTAGCCATACCTAATTATATCCACTTAATTAATTTTGTAAAAAAAAGTTATGAAAAAAGCAATAATTAATGTTATTTGAAAATGATGATGAAAAAGAAATATTTTATTATAACAACAATTTTATTATCAGCAAGATCGCAGCTGTATTTAAATTAGATTTATGATAGAATAATATTGATGTTTAATTTGCCGCTACCTACAAAGGAATCTTTTATCTCTAATAGGTATCCTATTCATAATAAAATAATATCGGAGATCAGTGGGTACTTTAAATATTTTTTTATATTTTTTATCGAGATTATATTTACTTTAGATTTAAATCTAATATAAAGGTACTAAAACGGATAACTTCTTAATATTAGTTGTAATGTTCTAAGAGAAAAGTGTAAAAATAATGGCCTAAGCTTGAATTCGAGTAAGACAAAGGTTCTAGTATTTAAAACAAATAAAGACAGGACGGAATGCAAGGTCACCGTAAAGAAGATGAGAAGATATTTGACCAAGTGAATGAAGTGTTGTATCTGAGAAATATGTTTAGTAGAGCTGCAAGGTACGAAATGGATGATGGTAACAGAGTTAACAGTGCCTTAGCTGCATTTATGTGACGGCGAAACGTCAGCACAGCTAGCTGCGCGTTTGACCGTACATAATGCAGTATTGGCACCGACGATGCTATACGGCATCAAAACGTGGTTATTACAGAAGAAGAAAGAAAGATGAATGCTGTAGAGATGTGATCTTTTTGATCGATAAAGCTCGACGTTTCCCTAAAGGACACCTGTATGAGATGGTTTATGACGGTAGACGAGGTGAAAGATGTATACAAAGACCGTAACGTTTGGCGCTCCGTTCTCTCTGACTACCCCGCTAGTGATACATCGTAAATGTTCTGTATTAAAATTAAAATAATAAATTCATTTTATGTGCTACTTACTTTATTATGAATTCGTCAATTTCTCGTTTAATATTATCTCAAACTATTCATAGTACATTTTGTATGATGTATTTGCATTCTTAAAATATGTAAGAAAGGTGTTGAACGACGTATAAATCTTTATAACAAATGGATTTTGTTCTGCGAAAGTCACGTATCAAGATTAGAGTATACAATCTATCTCACAAAGAATCAGTTAATTTTAAATTTAACCGACATAAATGATAAAAAGTAGAGTATATCTAGACATTGTCATACTTGCTGTATTGTTAGCAAACTCGTGTAAAAGAAGATAAATGTTGGTGAAAATGAATATAAGAGCAATGAAATTGTGTCAATCGAGGCAGTTGCTTGTAGGCCAGAAAGGTCCTTGTTGGAGGGAAACTCGTCTGAAGAATTGTTATTGGATGATACATATCACTAATTGCAATAACGTAAAATCTCTCTCCGAATAGTTAAGAGGCATAAAGGCGACATGTGTTTTTATCTTGTTTAAAAAAACATTAAAGACTTCCGAAATCTACTGTAATATTCACTACTTAAGAATCACTACGAAATTAAGTCCCCAATTATTTATACTAAAGAAACAAGGAAGAGTTCATATAATTTATTTTCAAAATATCTCTATTTGGCACAACAATTACATATTGTTACGATACGATTACGTACAAGCTAGAAAATACTGTTGTTATTTATGTAGAGTTTGAAAACGAGCAGACTTTGTACTGTTGTACAAAATAAGTTAAATATTATTATAATCCCGATACTTATTATAGACTCATTCCGACTGAAATCATGTTACAATATTTAAATAAAATCTGATCAAGTCATTAAGCTCGGAAAAGAACGTAACATTTAGTTTAGGTAACTAAGAATTTAGATACCACTATGTGAACTACTTATCAAGTTCTCTCTAAAGTTTCCCTGTAATCTTGATTAGATGTAACATCAGTGACAGTGTCATTACTTCCTGTAGATGAATCTCAGAAGTCAGATGAGAGCGGCTTCCAGCAGATGCCAGCCAACTTAGATTAGATTGTAAGCCGTCCCTACCGAAATTGAGAAAATTGACTAGACCGAGAACGCGACCAGCCCGTGGCTATTACAATAGAAAATTAATATATAAATTATATTTTTGTAACTTGACGCTGTATCAAAATTTCAAATTATAAATATTCTTTATTCAAAAGCACTACTGAATCATCGAATGAACATATTAAAAAAAGCTACCACCGGTTCAATGTCAATGGTATGATTTAATTATTACATAAGGTAGCTATCCTGCATCACATTCAATAGACATATATTCCATACATATTTATCATGTAAATAAATATTTTTGAACAGTATAATAAGCTTTACTTACTAGTATTTTTTACAGATACTTGTTGAAATTGTTGTGTCAAACTTAGAATACACACACAAAAAACGTTTAAACAATCCGTTAAAACACTACGTTTCCCACTTATCGCCGAATTTTTAAGGCATGGCGGGTGGAGTGGCGAAATTCACGTTAATATTTAATAAAATATATAAAACATTATTTGATTTGTAATAAATTTATTTAACTACTGTTATATAAATTTATTTTACTACTAAATAATTTTATGTGAGAATAAATATTAGATTTTTCCATTACAGTAAAATTTATATCACACTTTGATCTACAAATAGTAATATGAGGAACATTACGGTAGACAGATCTTATGAAGGCCATAAATATGTAATCCAGAGATATTGCAGTCGATCAAATATTAGATTAGATATCAAGGTCGGCATATCATCAAATATTGATTTAGTTATAGCAAAAAATATTTGTGTCGGACAAAAAAATTGGGGTTGAGTTCCGCCACTCAATACGTTTCGAAAATAGGGTGGACAGTGAAAAACGGAGTGTATTTGGCTCTAGGTAAAAAAAAATCTTTAGCTTCATAGTATAGGAAGGTACCTTGCCGGAAAAGATCGTGAAGCTAAAGATTTTTTTTCTATTTCAAAAAGCCACTAAAATAAATAAAATATAAATGTATAGAGGCCAGTCGTGGCGCAGCGGCACAAAGTATGACTGTAAAATCGACTGGTTGTGGGTTCGATCCCCACTCGAAGAGATGAAATATTTACTTAAATTTATATTTTCCATTTTTTCGCTCTGGAGTCGAGGCTAAGCGCGGCGCTGAGTTCTGCTACTCAACACGCAATACCTCCATAATTCGGCAGAAAGTGGGGAACGGAGTGTCTTAACACTAAGTTCCCTCTGCCTACCCTGATGCGTGCGGGATACAGCGTGAAGCTGATTTATTTATTTTATAAATGTATAGCTTTGTTTTTATATAGCGCAAATGCAAACATGCTTTTCAAGCGTTTTCCAAAATAAAATTATACGGACTGGGGCGTTGTCTACATTTAAACAGTTGCAGAAACAGTAAATTAGACCCACAAAGAGATGAATGTGCCGAGGGCGGTCGTCAACTCATTTGGAAAATTACTTAGGCATCTCATTATATGACATTAAGCGTGATAATTAGCTGTTTAAAAATTTATTGTTTTTTTTTTTGGGCGTCGTGGCGCAGTGTCACAAGCGTGACTATAACCCGATGGTTGTGGTTCGATTTCCTCTTGGGGGGAATGAATTATTATTTATTAATATTTTCATTTCTTCACTCTGGTAACAAGGCAAAGCGGGGCGTTGAGTTGTGGTGGTTGAGTTCCTCACTCAACATGCAATGCTTCGAAAATTCTACGGAAAGTGAAGAAAGGAGTGTCTTAATACTAGGTTCTCTCTGCTAACCTCTTGCTATATGCAAGGGTAAGCTGATAAAAGAAAAGAAAGAAAAAAAAATGTTTTTATATGGAATTTATTTTAAAACATTTAAATTTGTTAATTGTTCCTTACGTAAAACTTTAAATAAGTAAAAAAATATAAGACTATTATATAGGCTATTCAGTAAACGTTAGACTTAAAAAAAATATAAGAAAACGGTTTGAGTTTTGAGAATATTCTGTAATTATATAAATCACCTGTATCAACAAAAAAATACCACATTATCCTTCGACAAGCAAATCGACATCATCTTTCTCATCCACAGACAAGACAAAAAAAACATAAAGCTGAAATAAAGATTTCACAACAAGATATAATACTTTCACAGTTCGCATAGATGGAGTAACGCAGGGGCACAAGTATGTGACTGTAAACGCGATTGATAGTGGGTTCGATCTCCACTCGAGGAAATTAAATATTTAGTTAAATTTATATTTTCTTCAAAGCAAAGCACAGCGTTGAGTTCTGACACTCAACATGCAATGCCTTCAGAATTCTGCAGAAAATGGAAAAAGGAGTGTAACACTAGGTTCCCTCCACCTACCCTGCTGTGTGCGAGACCCAGCGATGATTTTATTTTTATTCAGTTCGCACATAAATAGAAAATTCAAACATTTCTATATAAACATATAAAATGAATGAACTAATTAGCTAATAAAAACTATGTATATAGTGTATAAGTAATTTGAAAAAGGAATGGTCTTAACAAACACTTGCTGTTCACTTTCCATATAATATGATTGCTGATTTTATTCATTCCACCTCTTGTTATTATAAGTGCACGCAGCACTTTAATTAACTCAGGTAAGTTTACTAGTACAGTAATATATGTAGGGGAGAGGGGCGTAGCTTAGAACAGGGGCACCTTTGAAAATATGTATTAACAGAGCTATTTTAAAAATAAATTTTGGTAGATTTTTTTTGAGTAATGGCAGCACTAATCTGCACACGTGTAACTTGTCACCGCTGATATATGAGAGCCAGTTGTTAAGTTACGAGGAGTGTTTGATTTTAAGTAAAATTTTATACATTTTTAAATAAACGCGTAAGGATCGCAGGGATCCAATTCAAGGTTTTTATTTTTTCCTCTTTTAGTTAGAATTTTTCATATATCATGCAATAAACTAGAAATAAATACAATTTTTAAACTTTTACTTGAAAAAAAAACGTTTTTAATTTTTCAAATAACACTGAGGCAGCTTTGAACAAAATAAAGGGGCCAGTTTTGAATATTATTATATATAACAAAATACCGCGAAAGAAAAACAAAACTAAATTGAATTTTTCTTTACAAGAAACTGACTCAAAAATGCATTTGGAATCAGAAGAGGAAGTGACAATTTACTGTGACGAGAATGAAGATACTGATACCTGTGCGTATGAAGACTACGAAATGGAATTAGGCTACCACTTAATAAATATTGGAGACTCCATTTTAGCGAATGTTTCATCATCTATGAATAGTAAAAAAGTAGCTTGTACAATTTTTTTCTTTACGTCACTATACTATATACATGTTCCTTTAAATATAATTTCTCTAAGTTCAAATTAGGGTAATACGCTGCTTATTAAAAAATATTTTATTTAATTTTCATAATATTAGATTTATTCTATGATTGATCCCATAATGTTAAATACTTCTACGAAGCCAAAGTTACTTTTTTGTTTGTTCGTTTTTTAAAGTCTATTAATATTAAGACTTATGCTATTTAACAGTAGTACTAGTACAATCGCAATATTAAACTAGGTATTTTTTTTAAGTTTTAACATGGTACTGATATTTGATCTGCATCGTTTCTAATGTTAAGTCCATTAATAAAATTACTTAAAAGTCTGATACGCCTTTTAATTTCATTGAATTCAATGATAGTTCATAACTGCCCCATATATGTTCAAAGCTACCCCGGAAGGGGGGCAGCTTTGAACATTTGACTACTGCTACTAAAATTGATATTGCACCTTTAACTTATATATTCTTCTACATACGATGCTACGATTTTGTGGCACAATAGTTGGACTAAGCATTGTGAAATAGTAAAGAAGTTAAAAACTGTAGAATTTTTAGATATGACACAAAGTTTAAAAATCGTTCGAATGTGCCCCCCTCTCCCCTATATTATACATATAAACATTTATTTACCCCTGGCCGTCGTGACCCAGTAGCACAAGCATGTCACTGTAAACGCGACGTTTGTAGGTTCGATTCCTATTTGCGGAAGTAAATTATTTAATATTTTACGTTACATTTAGCGCATAGTTCTCTTAGACTACTCTGCTAGGGATAAGCATAAATAAATTACATATGGGAATATTGATTATTGAATGTTTTACCTTGCTTTCATAAACAATGTTATTAGTGGCTACTAAGTAGATGTTTCTTTAATTTTACTTTCATTCTTGTATATGAATGCATATTGTTATTGATGAAATGAGATAAAAATGGAGAGGAGCCTTATTTTTTCGGTATATCTATAAAACTGTATGGTGTCTCGCAGAAAAATTCAAGCCGCTGGACCCAGATTCTTGAAATTTTATAAGGTTTTTTTAGAAAATCCGTTCCTAAAGTATTAAAATAGCAGTTTAATGTTATATATAATCGTCATTTAAAATTTTAAGTCTTAGTTAACAAAAAAAAGGTTATTTTTAAAGATTGTATGTTACTTATTGAAGCAAAAGAACACCTCATGGGAAAAAGAACCAAGCGAGTAAGCCGCTAGCGAAGAGCTTGCTACTTTACATATATATTTTGTTTTTGCTTTTCACGTAAAATATTGGAATATACTAATGCTCTGCCACGCTAAAACATCGCCGATAATATTATTTATAGTACAATCCACATTTATCGAAACACTCTGAACTTCGTCACTTATTTGTTATAAGCTAAATCAACTTAAAACGACAAAATAACGTGATAAAATAACAAATCATCCCACTTCCCATATTCCAAATACCCAAAGGAAATTCAATAGCGGAATAAAGGAAGCTCAACAATGTATATTATCAAAGAAGCGGTCCGTCGCAGAGCGTCTGCAAACTAAATAAAAGAAACCAATATTTCCTATTGAATCTCCGTAACTGCCTAATAAACGTTACTTTTATTGACAGGATCTAATAAAATACACTCCAATGTAAATAGTTTTACATTAAAATAAATTGAACAGAAGTCAGATGGTGGTGGGATTGTAGAAATAATAAAGAATCTTCGTACATTCTCCGTCCTTAGAAGTTATCTTTTTTTATCGACATTGCGTGTGGGATTTAAAGATTTAATGCATCTTTAATGTATCTATGTATCTTTAAACTAATATATATGTTGTTTAGAATAACGATAATAATAATGGTTCTATTAGTATTTTCTGATGAGATGGAAATATATATATATATATATATATATATATATATATATATATATATATATAATAATTTATCTGCTATCAATCTGTATTAAGACTATCATCAGATTTGTTGCGATAGGATATTTTTATTTGGAGCAGGAGGCCAGTGCCTCTGTCTCCATTCAGGGCTCGTGGTTTCGCTTTAGCCTTCTAACCACGCCTGCGTTGCTCACCAATTTTGAGACTAGAAAAGTGGGATGGAGTTTTAGGCGTTCCATATACAGCTTCTTGTGACGCTCAATCTCTGAGGATAGTGTTGGAATATTCAGATATTCATGAATTTCATAGTTTTTTGTGATCCACGGCGAGTTTACGATATTCCATAGAATATTATTTTGTACCCTTTGAACGGTTTTGGGTTTTTACTTAAGAGATCCAAATATATATTTTTTTTTCCATGAGAAATACATTATATAATAACTATTGCTTTTATTTAGGTAAAGAACTTTTATCAAAGATTGCAAGATGCTCTTATGCATAAATTAATTATTGTTTGGAAGCAACAACATTTAGCCGGAAAATATGGATTCTAAGACAATGCATTTCCTCAATAATTAAAAATAAAAAGTCATACATAAGATCTGATGATTTTGATATCTGATACTTATCTTTTTCTTGATACAACAACACAACAAAGAAAATTCAAATTATAATCTATATATATAAAAGGACTTGTGCTGACTGACTGAGGTAAGACGCACGCAGGGCCGTAACCGCTGATGGTAGAAACGTGAAATTTGGGCAGATGTTTATTTTCATATTCTGGACATCCATTAAGAAGGGAATTTGAAAAATTTTAACCCTAAAGGGATGAAATAGGGGTTGAAAGTTTG
>DWQW01011277.1:0-11547 GCA_018249695.1 Heliconius erato demophoon
TCAAACCTTTCAATTTCTTTTTTTGAATATCTGTTATATTTTTAATAGACTCCATTATTTTAGGGTTATCTGGTTCAAGCTGTAGAGCTCTTGTATAAGAAAGAATAGCTTCATCATAAAGTTCACCTGCTGCTTCTACTTCGGCACGTCTAAAATAGCCCTATATATTGGATTTAAATTTTATTATAACAAAATGATGTGATGAAGAAGAACTAAAAGACTCAACTTAATAATTTTTTATACTTTTAAGTGCCTAATTTTAATTTTTAATTCAAATTAGTGCAAAATACATACAACATTCCCGAAATGAAAGTGAATTCTTTAATACCTTTATATTTTTTTAATTAGAGTTATCATTCTATTTTAATTGTATTATCTTATTCATGAAGTAATTTCTAATTGGTATAAAAATTCTAAAGCTTATTTTATATGCTTGAAAGAAAGCAGTACTTAATTAAATCAACTTCTTGAGATAAAAATTTAAGATTATTTATAAAAAAATAACGTAATATTTACCTTAGCCCATTGAGGTTGTAGCCTGACAGTGGCATTAGCATCATTCAAAGATAAATAATGTTGGTCTAATTTGAGAAAAGCATATGATCTATTGCTATACAGAACGTAATTGTTCGGATCCATTTTAATTGCTTGCGTATAATGTAAAACCGCTTCAATGTATTTTCCATTTTTAACACACTCGTTACCTTTAGTCTTTAGCTCTTCTACACTTAAGGACGGGCTCCCAGAGCCCTTTTTAGCGTCTTCCATGTTACAAATAAATTAAATGCAAATATATAAATTGTTTAAAGAATGTATCATATGAACGAATACAACATATTTTTAATTTAATAATAGTAAAATATCATTTGAAAAGCCAGTCATTTAAAGAACAATCAGATAGCATTAACTGTCAATGTCAAAATGACTTGAAACTTCAGATAACAGAAGTGCTACTTGATAGTATTATTTGCATTGGGATAAAATCAAAGTAAATTTTGGCAGCAGATAACCACTTAAAAATAATATATAAAAAGTGTCTTATATTTTTTTTATAAAAAATAAAAGGACAATGACAACTGAAATGATGACTACACTTTTTATATTGCGTGTAATGGATTAAGTCACTATGATATAAAATTTGTATCTGTATAGTCACAATGTGTCAATAATCAAATTTTATATGTACATTGTAAATATATAGTTATGTGCATGTAATACATGTCAGTGTCAGAGATTGAATCTGAAAAACTTTTACGATACCTTAAAAAAGTGGATTAGTTTTTGTACTCCTATTACAATAAGACATGATCAATTAATTTGTTAACTGTTTATCTAATTAATAATTTAAATTTAACGCAAAATGGGTATTAAGGAAGCCGCTATATACTTAGACAATCAATTTAATACATATTATGCGGGTCAAACAATTAATGGTAGAATAGAATATGTATTTGACAGCCCAAAAAAAGTTAGAGGTGAGTGAAATACATACACTGTATAAAAATAATGATTATACTCTATGAGTCATAGTTTGCATATTTCATATCCTTAACAGCATTTTTGTTTGTAATTACGTCACTTTAGGATACAGCGTATTATTTTTTTGTTTTAGGAATCCACGTAAAATTTAAAGGAGAGGCTCACACCGAGTGGAGTGAAAGCAAAGAGGAACAAGATGCAGAAGGAAAAACTCAATCAACTGACACTATTCATACGGGAAATGAAGAATACTTTCAAATTACCTATTATCTATTGGGAAGTAATACAGGTAGAAGAGAATTTGTATCCCTAACATATTTAAAATTATGTAGGCGCATGTAGCATTTAGTAGGCAACCATGGTCTCATTGTCTAAAACCATAATTGTAAGTTTGATAGTTGTATTTTTTCATTTCCTTGCTAAGATAAACAAAGGTGAAGAAATAATTATTACACCTTTTAAATTTGAAAGACATTGAAGACCAAAATGCAGAGTCTATAAAGTCTCTGCTTAGCCTCATTGCAAGAAAAAATGTGAAACAAATAGAATCAGGAACTTTATAAATTTCCAAAGTACATCCTGCAGACAAACTCATTTTACACTGATATGATATATTTTAGGTAATGAAATAGAAATCCCTGCTGGGAAACAAGTATACAACTTCACATGTGCCTTACCACCAGTACTGCCATCTTCATTTGAAGGACCATATGGCTTTGTGCGCTATACTGTGAAAATCACATTGGACCGTCCATGGAAGTTTGATCAAGAAACTAAAATGGCCTTTACTGTTATCAATACAATGGATTTAAATTTAAATCCTTCTTATCGAGTAAGTTCTTGATTTAAATAATTTAATTGTAAATTCAAATAAAAAAAAAAAAAATCACAGATTTTGGCAAGCACTTTTGAATTATTGAAAGAATGTGATGGTTCGGAAGGCAGTTCTGCTAAGAAGAGTCATTAAAAAAACTCAGCAGCTGCTCTAAATAATATTGTTAAAGTTAAATTATGACACTGGTAGCTATTCTATGTGAGATTCAGTTGATATATTAATTCTGTACATTTTTTTCCTCTAAACCAGTGGTTCCCAACTAGTGGTCCGCGGACCACCAGTGGTCCGCAGAAGCCTAAATATGGTCCGTGAATGATTTTAAATTTATGACTGGGGATGGTGAGGTGAAGTTTCTGTTTGGATATCACAGTTAATTTTTATTATACCTACATGCATAGTGGTCCCTGCTACCAAGAATAATATAAAAGTGGTCCTTGATCAAGAAAAGGTTGGGAATCCCTGCTCTAAACAATTTTATTTGTTAGGTTGTTTTTACAATTACCTTAAATATTTATAGAGATAAACTTAGTATATATAATAGAATTTTATTATAGACATTATACACAGTCCCTTTAAAGATTTTTGCAACTTTTAACTAATATTCTTTGCTATATATATGTCACAACTAAAAAAAAATTAAATCAAAATCTGCTCCATGTTGCATCTTTCACACAGCAGGGTAGCCAGAGGGGACAACCTAGTATTAAGATACTCCATTCTTCACTTTCTGCCGAAATATGGAGGCACTGTGTGTTGAGTGGTGGAACTCAATGCTTGCTCATCATCGTAGCGAAATATTTTTTATTTTCTTAAGTGGGTATAGAACCTACAACCAGTGGCGCCTACCGTTACACTTTATGCCCTTGTGCTACATATGGTCTCAAATCCATATGTAAGTCACAATTAATTTTAATATATTTATTTTAGGAACCAGTACATTTTCAAATGGAAAAAACTTTTTGTTGCTTTTGCTGTGCATCCCCACCACTATGTGTAGATGTAAGAGCTCCAGTTTCGGGCTACTGTCCCGGTCAAGTGATACCAATCACAATAGATATTGAAAACAAGAGCAACGTACAGTTGCATCTTGTAAAGATTTTCCTAAGAAAGGTATGTATGATGTTGATGTTAAATATATATTTTTATTTTTTTCTAGCCTCTTGTTTCATTTCGTTTCTTAAGCATCCACAAATATAAGGTTCGTGGAAAAAAAAGATAGCCAAAACATTCTGCTTAATTCCTTATTTTTAATCAGTCAAGTTGAAGGAAATAAAGGAACTATTATAATCATTTTGGTTTTGGATTTAATTTTTTTTTATTATATTAAAATATATATTTATTTTCCTATTTAATTATACAAATTAGCACAAATAGTGATGTGATGTAAGGTGGTCTAAGAGAACCTATTGTTAAAACATGCTATTCCCCTATAAACCACCCAATTTTCAAGGCATTGCTTGAGTGTCAAAACTCAAGGAGAGGATATTTTTTTCTAATCATATCATACAATTAGCCGCAGTAGCTATGAGCAGATGAGTGGAAGGCAACAGTCTTGTTAAGAGTTACTCCCAGTGGAGCACACCCTTTTATTTATGTATTCAGTCTTTATGCTGACTGACCATAGTCGAAGATGTCTCATGCTTTCTTGAGGCAGCAAATGATGGGATGGGTTGTTTTTTGAGCCATGCTTTGTAGTTATCACTACACAATTTCCACTTTCACCAATGAGACATCAAGGTGTTCATGAAGCTCACTTGTTTTTAAGGAACCAGTATGCGCTTGATATCTGTCTCAGAATATTATTTTGCACTCTTTGCATTATCATGATATTGCTGGACTAGCAGCGCCCCATAATTGTTATCCATAAGTCCAGATTGGTTTTATCATCAACCGTTATATAAGCAATTTGTTGTCAACTGACAGTTTAGAGTTTCTTGCCATTAGCCAATGTAGACATTTATATTTTAGATGAATCTCGACCCTTTTGGTTTTGATGTGGTTTTCAAAGTGACTTTACAGAGTCTTGGTGTGTGAATTGAATACCATTTAGTGTGACCGGTGTACAGTTTTTCTTACGTAAGGTAAATGAGACGTGGAGAGGAAATGATAATGAAAATAATTTGTTGTCCCAAATGGGAATCCAACCAAGAACTGTTACATTTACAGTAAGTTGGTGTGCGACTAAGTCACAATGGTCATGTATAATTTGAAAAATATCTTTCAAGGTAGTCACATATAGAGCAACATCTCCATCGTCAGTGACAAAGAAAACGAAAGATGTAATTTTAACCGTCCAAGAAGGTCCGGCTCCAGCGGACACAACTAAACACTGGAATTTGAGTATGGAGGTACCACCCACACCACCATCGAATCTTGTTAATTGTAATATTATAGATTTGGATTATGATTTAAAGGTAAGCTTTTATATTAATATATTTTTAATCTCTTTGAGATATTTTTTTAATAATATACTGTTATACAGAATTAGTAATTAACTAAGCTCTTTATGCTTTTGCACACTATTATGTCTCAGTGAAATGTTCTTTTATTTGTGTTATTTTTTATTGTACTTTGCTTTATATCTTTTGCATCCTATTATTCGTTATGTATTATCTATTAAAACAGTCACAATAAAAATATTGAATTAATAACATGTCATTTCCGTTTGGTATGGAAAACAGGAAATTCAATGCATACTTAATGAGAGAACTTGTGTGAATGGCTTATATTTTTTATTAATTAAAAAAATCATATTGAATTATGCAAGCTGTAGCACAAAGGGTATTGAGAAAGAATATATGTTTTGTTTAAAATATAAATCAAAATTAATCAATAATTATACTATCATATTCAGTATTAAAACATAGGTTATCTGGCACTGCTACTATTAATATACAATTATAAATTATTATTAATTAAAAAATTAAATTAAATCAGCTTCACGCTGTATCCCGCACAGCAGGGTAGGCATAGGGAACCTTTCCCCACTTTCCGCCGAGTCTGGAGCCATTGCGTGTTGAGTGGCGGAACTCAACGCCACGCTTTGCCTCGAAACCAGAGCGAAGAAACCCATAACCAGTCGATTTTACAGTCGCACTCTGAACCCCTGCGCCACGACTGGCCTCGTTAATTAATAATTGTACATTATTAATTATAATTAATAATGGTTTAAAATTAATACCCGTAATTAAAAGCCACATGCCTTGGGACAGCACCTGATTGTAAATGCTATGATTATATATTGTTCAATACCCAGTTGGTGAAATGAATTCTTAATTAATTATTATTAGTTATTTAAACTGTTGGTGTGCTGTGCTTTCTCCCAACATAGTAAGATTTATTTAGTTTCTAATTCGAGACATTTAGGTGGTGAAACTTAACGCCATGCTTGGTCTTACAAGATTGGCATAATAACAATTATTTAAAAATGTAACCCTCAAAGTAGTGCCTACAGAATTCGGCGGGAAGTGTGAGACAGAAATACATTAAAAGGAACTAATTATCTTGATACTAGGTTCCCAGGTTCCCTCTGTGTACCTTGCTGTGTGCGGGATACAAAAACAAACATATATTTGATTGAATATTTAATCCAATTCCAGGTGGAATGTGTAGTATCAGGCATGCACATAAACATGAAAGATCGTAAATATATAACAATAGGTACAGTGCCGTTAGTGGGGCTGGGCAATGCACCATCAGCCCCGCCCAGCGAGCTGCCCTCGCCCAGTCAACCTGCTGTGCTGCCTGTGGCACCGGGAGAACCAGCACAACCAGGGATTGTAAGTATAGTAGAAACTCGCTCATCCGGCATAATTTGTTTATGTTAGGCGTTCGGGTTATCGAAAATCCGGATAATCGAATGTGTGAAAAAGCGGCTTTTTTTTTGTATAACTACTTATAGTCTTATACATAATAATAATATTATGTAATTTATTCAGTTTATTAAAAATAACAAATACATAAATCAAAGTTTATTACGAAATTATTAGGAGTTAAAAGGAGACATCCCCTTATAAAAATTGAAAAATGTGAATGAAGTTGCGTTTTGTATCACTTAAATATATTTTATTCTACAGATGGGAGGAGACGCGCCTGGTGGATGGGTGGTGCCTGGTGCGCCTGCGCAGCCGCCGCCATACCAGTCACTTTATCCCACCCTTTGTAAATAATTTTATTTAAATACTATTTATAACAGTAATTAAAAGCCACATTGGCGCATTGAGGCAGCGCCTAACTGTAAATGCAAAGGTTATATATTGTTCAATGCCCACTTGGAGGAGTGAATTCTTTTCATATCTTCGCTCTGGTAAGACATACATTATACATTGAAACTATCTGAACTGCGATATGCGGGATACGTAGTGTTAAAACACACCGTTCTCCACTTTCCACCCAATTTCGAGACATTGCAAGTTGAATGGCGGCCACGGCAGCCTCAATAGTTTATTTAAAAGTTATATAAACGAAATTTGTTCTTTCTTATTAACAGCCCAGCCAGTGTATAAAGAATCTCCATATTCAGCGCGATCTATACAAGATCGTGGGGAAAGCAACAACATGGCGATCGCTGGACCGCCCCGTTTCGCGCCCTACTATCCGACTTACGCTGTACAGCCTCCGCCTTTGCCACAATAAATGCATACATAAAAAAAAAACTTCTCTTTAAGACAAGATCAAGATTTATAAGAAAAGATCAAAAACAATATACATTGACTACAATGCCAACTTCTCGACCCAGTTGCATTTTCAAAATATTCAAGAATCTATTGAAATATACACAGAAAATTTCATCCACAAACGATCGAGCTGTTTGGAACATACAAACAATTATAACAGGGAATAAAAGGGCTAACCTTATACATACATATATGCTGATATTAAATTGCAAGGCCAAGTCTGAAGATGAAGAACAGACGATAAATGGTGCAATAATTGCAACTTGCTGAATTAATGGTTCAAATCGCATAATTGTTTCATATATTTATTATTTATTTAATCATTTAATATCTTGTTATTTTTATTCGTCGTCGTTTTTTTATTCTTATTAATTTTATATAACATTTTACGATTTTTTTATCATTTACATCATACGCAAATTGGCCTTTGTTAGCTACAAATTTTATTATATATAATAATTCAATATTAAAATAAAGTAATAGAGATCGATATACATCACTACTTTACTTTAAATAAGACTATGGATTTCGTCTCATAAATACAATTATTTAAATTATAATTAATCTGTAAGTGTCGTGGCCGCCCTGAAGTTAGCCGTAGACGGAACCGCAGAGATGATTTTAGGGTTTCTCTTACTTACTTTCTTTCTTTTTCTTTCTTCTTTAATTATTTTCTTCCCGAGTGACCAATGCGCACAAGTTTAAGAAGCATAACTTCAAGGCGGCCACTACTCTTCGACCATACTACTACTGTACTAAATTATATTGCCTTTCTCGGATATTGTTATTTGAGTTTGAGAATTTCTTTTTTTATTTTTTTTGTTTTGAATTGTTTTTTAGTATGTTGAATTTAATTAAAAATATTTTATTATTTTACATATATAGAAATGTTTAATCTATCCTGATTGTTTATATATTAATAATTATTAATTAAAATTCAATTAATAATTTTGTCACTATTAAACAATGAAGAAAAAATATGCATCGAGTAATTTACTAAATTTGCTATATCAAACGGATTTATTTAAGAAGCAATATATATTTTTCCAATGGATGTAAAAAAATGCATTTATCTTTAAAAAACCGGCCTTGAATATATGAGCTTTATACAATGTGTTTATATTTATATAAATAAATAGTAGCGTTTACAATTCTATACGAGATTCAATGTGTCATTTAGGGCCGCTTTCTTATTATACCTAATAGGTAATTGTGTAAAATAGAGAATAACAAGAGATATCTCTTTCTCGTTCTGGTATGTTTTACAATAATGAAAAGCGGCAGATCGGCAACGTTTACTAGTATTTTTGTAGTAGTACGTGTTTACGTTATTGGTATCTATGCGTAACTGCGTCATACGAAATACAGGTATGGATAAAATTATGAATAAAAAATAATAATCCTACGTATAAACTGTTGAGTAATCTTGATTTTTTTTAAGTTTCGGTTTTGTTAAATATTTTACTCTATACTTTCACCTGTATATTTAGATTACCGATTTATTATCAAATATACTGTACACAGTTTAAAGACTATTTACAATTTTTTTACTTGTATTTTTTTAATTTTGGACGTAAAATGTTTATAGCACACTATATTCGGTAAAGGTAGCATTTGTTTATTTGTTTTTTTTACTAACATTATATTTTAGTTATTGAAACTAACACCAAATATATGAATGAATCTATGATATTTTTATTTCCTTTGAATATACTATAGTTTAAAATGTATTTTTAATTAAATATTTTATCTGACCTGTTAATATTTTAATTTAATATTTTCTTTATTGCAAAACTTAAACAACTACTGATATATTGTTACATTAAACAATGTATAGGAAAATACTTAAAAAAATATCCCATTTTTTTTTTTTTTTATTTAAGCAGCTTCTACCTTTAAATATTCCCAAAGGTTGGATTTAAATCATTTCTTTTATCAGAATATAAAATTCTATCAGTGCAAGTAACAAATTGTCTATATGAGGAATTTTATTCAAATCCGTTCAGTCAAATAAATTCGATATTTTTATAAATCAATATGCTTATGTATAAGGCTTTTATGTGCCAATATTTATAGTGCGATTTGCACGCTTTATAAATAAACTCTTAATATTGATTTTTTTTTCAATTTTAGCCTTTTTTGTAGTGGGAACTCAGTGTTAAATTTGTTCCCCGCTGTTCTCGTAATTTTTCGCCTGTTGAGTGGTGAAATAAAAATGCCACTTTTCCCACTGAGTGGGAATCGAATCCACTAGGTTCCCTTTGCCTATCCTGCCTTATGCGGGATACAGCGTAGAACTAAAAAAGAACCATTACTCTTCATTACGATAGGTAGTTATTAAATACTAACAAATATTATTTGCGTTTTGTAATACTGTAATGAAATATAAAAAAAAATATCTCAATTGTGTAATCTCAAATTAATCAAATTAATTATTTTTAAGTCGCCTCTGTATTACCATTTTTATATATTTTATTTACATGTTACTTTTTATTAAAAAAATATATTATACAAGTCTTGTTTTTTTTAATGGGCTTCTTTTCTATGGGGGCGTTCAAATACGTAATGCAATAATGCATAACAGAATTTGAGGGCAAGGGTTGTCATGTCAACATAATGAATCGTTAAAGTGGTGGGAGTAGTGGAGGAGGAGTCATTGGCTTACATGAATTTTTTTCTTTAAGGTTTTTTTTTCTTTTTTGATTTAAGGATAAGGTAAATGGTAAATTTATTTTCTAATTAATCAAAGAGATACAAATAAATTGGCATTCATGGCTTCAAAACTGAGACTTAATTTTTTTTAAAACAAAATATATAAAAGCTACATTGCTATATGTAGTTGTAATATATGTAGTTTTGAAATCTGAGCTTTTATATTTTGTAAATTATAAAAGTTTTAATGTCGTTAAGCTGATCTCACCCATTTTTTTTATTTACTAATTGTTTACAATCAAAACCTTTATATGTTAAAGTTTTTTTATTACAAATTAACCTTACTCGTGGGGTAAAAAATTTATCCCGAAACAGGAGAAATTTATTTTGATTTTATCACGAATATCCACATTGATGATAGTAAAATTTGTAAGTTCATATAATGTTTAATAATATATTTAAAACTGTTTAAAGTTATAAGAGCCTTAAGATGCCGAAACCTGGGACACTTACCTTACTTAAGGAAAATAAAATCTTGTTTATTTTTTATTTTACAAATAATCCCTCATTTGGATGCTACGTTTTTTTAAAAAAAGCAAACAAATTAAAAACGATAGTATAAACACAATTGTAACATAGCAAAATAAGATAACTTGATGTTACGTATCGTTTAAAAAGTACTGCCACTTTAAAGATTACAGACACCAATTAAGATATAATCTGATCTGTAGACCAAACCTCTTAACCTAAAATCTGGAAATTTTACGAATAGGTTTATCATATACTAGCTGAGGCCAGTCGTGGCGCAGCGGTACGAGGTGTGACTGTAAAACCGACTGGTTGTGGGTTCGATCCCCACTCGAGGAGAATATTTACTTAAATTTATATTTCCATTTTTTCGCTCTGGTCGAGGTTAAGCGCGGCGTTGAGTTCTGCTACTCAACATGCAATGGCTCCAGAATTCTGCAGAAAGTGGGGAATGGAGTGTCTTAACACTAGGTTCCCTGTCTACCCCGCTGTGTGCGGGATACAGCGTGAAGCTGATTTTAATTTTTATTTTAGCTAATTCTTCCCTTATATACAACATATGAAGCTATGGCGTGGAGCACAAGCGTGCGACTGTGGTCGAGAAAGGTTGGGTTCGATTCCCACTCGAAGAACGGCAATAGTTATTACACTAGGTTCTCAGGTGCTGTCTGCCTACACTACTATGATAAAACGGAAAGTTAAAAATAATAAAAATATATTTTATGTGCGCATGTTTTAGGTGCATACATATGTGCATGCGCAACATACATTTATTTTTAGTCTATATATACATTTAATATATTTTTTTACAACATATATAAATAGGGAAATAAAAATCGTATTTTGAAGTGAGTCTTTATTGATTTTCCCTCATAAAATAAATCATACAATGAATTGAGCATTTTCATTAAAATTTACTATCATTAAAATAGTTAAAGACAGTTCTAGTGGATTTTTTTAAAAGAATAAACGTAATTTAAAATGCTTTTTAAATTTTACCAACTACATCTACAGAATATATTGTCAAAATTTTGTGTAAAAAGTTCATAACATTTTCAGTGTATAAGAAATCACATTATTATATTTTTAATAACATAGATGTTTAAATACATTCCATATTGGTATTTTATATATCTTTGAAATTTTTATAAATATTGGTGCACTGCAAAAATGAAGACGAAACAGATTTTTTTTAATAAATATATATATATATAAATAGTTTTGTCTAGTTTCAATAAAAACTACATTTTGAACATTGTAATGTACAAAAAAAGATTTATACATAATTTTGTTACAATTTATGAAGGAAAAGCAATATGATATTATTGCTGGATATTGTCTAATAGCTTTGATTTTAATGATTGCTTAAATCGACGA
>DWQW01011278.1:0-11547 GCA_018249695.1 Heliconius erato demophoon
ACTTAAAAAAATTATAAGCTTTACTGATTATAAAATTTGTTTTAGCTACCATTTGTTTTGGTGACATATTTTCCATGAATAAGCTTTATTGTAACTAGAAATAGGCGTCTGTGTAATATAATAGCTATTACTTAGGTCTACATTTCGCAACGTAGGCTTTGTGTAGTATGATCATTGTCAATTAATTAAAATTTTAGATAAAAAAATATTAGGTATATTTAGAACGTTT
This sequence comes from Heliconius erato demophoon, assembly GCA_018249695.1. NCBI lineage: Eukaryota > Metazoa > Arthropoda > Insecta > Lepidoptera > Nymphalidae > Heliconius > Heliconius erato. The sequence goes on from DWQW01011278.1 coordinate 230, forward strand.
TAGGTTTCTATATATGACTTTTTGAAACTAGCAAAAGTAAATTACTTTTATTTCAGTTTTTAAAGATTTATTTTGTGTATTAAGTTTGAATTAAGTTTTATTGTATAAAGTTTCTTTAAAAGTTAGACTCATTTTTTTTAAATATTTATTTCAATAAAATAAAATAAAAGTTAATTATAAAAAAAACAATGCAAAAATATGCACAAAGGTCAATTATAAATTATAATATTACATTTATTTATTACATTTTATAAGGTTTCTAATTATTTAAAATAGAATTATGTAACAACAATGGAGGCCGTTGTGTAGTTGCGCAACAGCGTTTGAGTGCAAATGCGGTTGTAGGTTCAATTCCCATTCGAGCTAATGAATTAATAACTATTTTTCATTTTCTCGTTCTGGTCTATTACCAGAACTAGAATACCAGATTGAACCTTCTTATTTAATGCGTAATAATTCGAAATTTGGGGACTGAAAGAAGGGGTCCCCGCAAATTATCCCATTTGAAGCAAGATACAGCCCGAAGCTAAGTAAATACGTGTTATATTTCAAATCAATTCTCAATTTTGTTATTTTTTTATTTTTCTTATCGACAAATAAAAACAACATGTCGATAATTAAGGAAATTTTTGTAATACATGTTAAATGAATATTTAAGTTTAACTTGAAATATTATATAGACGTGGTGTATCATTTGAAAAATGGTCAAATATTTATTTAACCATCGTTTACTTGAGACGTACCGTGTACCGTCCCTTTCCCGCCTACACCAAGTTATATGTCAGCAAAAGCATCTGTATCAACAGAGTGACCATGCGATATTCGAACTTACCATATTGCACGTAATAGTGGTCATTTTTTTAAAACCCTATAGTATGTTTTGCTGAAAGAAAAGAGTGCGGTCACTAAGTTATTGTTTTTTGTATTCTCGGGTATGTATAGAGCAACTGTTGAGTTTTAGCCGACTCTTCTCACCAGAACTGTCGGTATTCGCTGGTACCTGGTGCTTCCTGACCAGCACTACTTTTATTTTTGTATAAAGTACATACAATAATGTAATTAAATGAAGAATATTTAGATTTTTGATTACTTCTCGCTTTATCTAAAGCATTCTTCATTCCTTCAGTAGAATGACACTTTAAAAATGTTTAATTCAGTTCAGTTTTTAATTTATGACGTGCCATGTGAGCACTAATCACTTCGCCCATATCATGTTGTATGGAGAACACGAAGGAGATTGTACAGTAAAAAAGAGATAATCTTACAAAAAAAGAGAATGCTTTGAAAATGTTAAAAATAGACTATGAGTCGCAATGTGCCATATTAATAAGTAGCAGCTAAGTACTGGAACGTTTCTCTCTTAAACACCACGATTACACTTTTATGGAAAGACTACTATTAGAGCTAGACTTAGCTCGATATAAATAATGATTAATGAGTTATTAATAGATCATTTCTGAGTAATTTAAAATGTTTTACTCAAAGTATTCAAGCAAGTGTATAATTTAGCTTGTTGTTGTTTTTTTTATATATTTTTAGAAGCCGTAAGTAGATACTGTAAGTACTTCTTACTTGAGTTACTTAGGCAACATTGTTGTAAACTGCTTCTAAATTAAAATTTTACGGGCGAGTTACTGCCTGTGTATTATGTGAGATGTGAAATTTTATTTATTAATAATAAGTAAAAAAAGTATTATATTTAATAAGTGATGGTTTTTGTTAGCTTTTTTTTTTTGGAAAATCGCGTAAATTGTTGATTGTTGAACTATACAAAGATGTTGTGAGTAAAAGTACTTATTTATTAATTACCATAATACCGATTTTACCAATCGAGACTATTGTGGCATAGTGGGACAGCGTCTGACTACATACAAATTCAACTGTTGTGGGTTCGAACTCTATTCAGAGGAATTCAAGCAGAAAGTGGACAACTATATGTGTTAGTCTTAACATGAAACATCTCATCAGACGAAACGGTAAATCATTGTTAGTCAGGCCATAATGTAGTATAAATATGACATTAATTTAATGTTTTTTTTATATTTTTATTGAAATAAATTGATATATCAATATTTTTTAAGAAAATTTTTAAAACTGTATTTTTGTGCGAGATCTTGTAAATATATCTTGATATTAAAAAAAATCTAAATTATACCTGCCTAGTGCATATAAAGTTCGAATTTCACCTGTACTAAACCGGAAATACCTGTGTTTTTTATGATATATAATGATTCACATGTAAAACTAAGGTCGAAAAGCACATCAATCAAGTAAATTTATTATTCTGTCTATATATTGAAGGTTATTGGTTTGTCCGTAATAACTTCAAAACCTCAACCTTTTTTGGAACAAAGTTAATTAGGTTCATATAAAGTAATGATTAAAATTTTTTATTAAAATGTATATTTTTTAAAGTTTTAACTTTGTAATCCTTGTGTTAAATTTGAAAAAATAATCTCATTTTATATAAAAAATTGAGGCAAGTCGTGAGGCGACATGTTGTTGGTTTGATTCCCACGAGGAAAAGAAATATTTTAGGTATATTTTCATTTCCAGGTAAGAGGTAAAGCGGCGTTAAGTTCCGCCACTCAAAACGCAATGCCCAAAGAATTTTAGCGTAAAGCTAACAAAAAATAATATATTAGATAGATATCTAATAATTTATAGAATTATATACATAAAAAATGTTAAATATTGAATAAAAAAATATGTATATACTGGTCATCGCATATAGGACTTGAAGACGGACACAAATGCCGCTTTTCCCGTTTTCGTAAAATTTTCGAGAAATCCTCTTTTAGTGCTCTCCTACGCTTCATAACCTACCTGCTTGCCAAATTTAAACTTTCTAAGTCCAGTTGTTTCATCTGAACTTTGTCTGTGAGTCACTCAGTAACAGAAGAGTTCTATACTTTTATATAAATAAGTTTTATACTTTTGGAATGGTCCATTAACTAAAGGTAAGAAGAAATATAATATTTAATAACTTATTTTCAGGTATTACACATTTATTTTGAAAATGCTTTGTATAGCTTGTGCTTGTATATTTGTATGCTATCTATATCAAAATTAGGCTTATTAACTCACTTTCAATTTCAAATATCACTAAGTTCGTTGTAAATAAAAGATATACATCTAAATATGTTTTATTTATCATTTCTTTTTTCTTTTTTATCATCTTTACGCTTTATCCCGAATAGAAGGATAGACTATTTTCTTCGCTCTGGTGTCGAGGTTAAGCGCGGCGTTGTTACTCAACACGCAATGCCTACAAAATTTGGCAGAAAGTGGGAAACGGAGTGTCTTAACACAAGGTTCCCTCTGCCTACCCTGCTGTGTGCGGGATACAGCGTGAAGCTGAAGCTGAAGGATAGACGGAGAGAAACTAGTTTTAAGAAAATCCCTTTTTCACCTTTCTTTGGTTTGCGTGCATAGTGGCGTAACTCAACGCCTTGCCTTATGATACCAGAGAATTCGAACCCGAAACCAAATTTAACTACAAATAGCCACTAAGCATCTATAATTGCCATACACTCGATTCAAATCCAACATAAATAGCCTGCAATAAAAACGCGATGCTAAAATCCGAATCCCAGTTAATGAATGAAATGAGCGTATAACAAAATTCGTAGCGTAAAACCGATTTGATATGGCGAGCTATTTTAAACACTGCCTCCACAGACGCTACACTACGCTGGCTATCACTGATGGTTTCTCACGAATTTATACCTTTATTGAATGTTGTTGTATGGTGCGATGGAGTAAAGTTTATTGTTTACCAGCTTCGGAAAAAAGGAGGTTCTCATACTTATTTAGAAAACGTATAAAAAATTGAACGTAGCGGGACTTGAACCCGCGCCTTCTGAAAACCGACCAGGCGATCTGACGATTGAGCCATACGTTCTAGTTCATAAGGAGGTTATCACTTATGGTAATGTTGGAACTCGTTAATATTTGAGTATGATGATCTATTTTTGATTTAGGCTTCTAAGCCCTAAAAAACGGGATTAGCGCAAGTTGGGCTCGCCCAACGTGGGTTCCGTACAAAAATTGGACGTCTCGAGCTTTTTCTGAAATTTAAGCTTAGCTTATCCAGGGCCCTTTCATCTGATACCTCACTTGAACTAGCGGCTTTTATACCAAGTTTTGCCATCCTTGTAAGGCTATTATTTTTTAGGATTTAAGCACAAATGTTTTCAGATTTTTACCTGTAGATGCTAGCTACCAAATTTTATAATTCTAGGTCAACCGGAAGTACCCTATTATATTTTTGCTATATAAACGGCTGTATCTTTTTTTAAAATAAATATAGAAATACATTTTGTCAGGAAATCATGTATTGTTGGTTTGAATTTCACCTCGATATCTCCAAGCGTTGCTGAGATAAAGGCTCTTGATAGACAGACATACAGATGGACCTACAACAAATTGATCTTATAAGGGTTCCTTTTTCTCCTAAAAGGTACGGAACCATAAAAATACTGATTGACAAATTACTTGATCTTTCTTTTCTTAAATGTGGTTTCCAAATAAGAGAACAGTCGATTTTTTTTAATATCTATCTACACGTTTCGAGAGGAGACTTTTATTAAGTATATAAAATACTAGGTTTTCTCTAAGTGTCCTGTAGTCCGGCATAGGTCTCGTAAATATCGGAGAAACGTATGGTAGCAAAAAAAATCCTGACTTACACAAGTTACATTCGCGCCACGAGTGTTCCGTTTTTCCGAATTTTCGAGACATTACGTGTTGAATCTTCGCACTGGTGTCGAGGTTAAGCGCGGCGTTGAGTTCTGCCACTCAACACGCAATGCCTCCAGAATTAGGCAGAAAGTGGGGAACGGAGTGTCTTAACACTAGGCTCCCTCTGCCTACCCTGCAGTGTGCGCGATACAGTGTGAAGCTAATTTAATTTTTTTTAAAATACATTTCCCCTTGTTATCGAACTCACAAGCGTCGCCTTTACAGTCACACACTTGTGCCACGACGGCCTCAGACAAAATACAGACAATAAAGTGATTCTGTACCAACTGAGCTAATATTCTCAATATACTTACATGATAAGAGCCTTGAGGCCAGTCGTGGCGCAGCGGCACAAAGTATGACTGTAAAACCGCATGGTTGTGGGTTCGATCCCCACTCGGGGAGATGAAATATTTACTTAAATTTATATTTTCATTTCTACGCTCTGGTGTCGAGGACAAGCGCACTTGAGTTCTGCCACTGAACACGCCACAATTCGGCAGAAAGTGGGGAACGGAGTGTCTTAACACAAGGTTCCCTCTGCCTACCCTGCAGTGTGCGGGATACAGCGTGAAGCTTATTTACTTACATAATATATGAATGAATCATACATTAAAACAAGTACAAAACCTTCACATGGGTGTAGGAGCTGTAATACAATTTTAACAAGACCGTCTCATATTACTCGACGAAAAACTACTTCGATTGAATGCGCGTCGTCACTTCGTATCAATTTTCACTCACTTCGCTACTAGTTCGTTCTGCATTATTATGCAGAACGAACAAAACAACAAACGAAAAAAATCTAAAAGATTTTTTTTAATATTTTGTTGATTGTAAAAGTTTTCTTTATGTATTTGTAGGTATATGTGAGGCCTGTGGTGCAGGGGTTGTGAGTTTGATTCCCATTTAAGGAAATGCAAATATGAAATATTTCATTTCGTCGCTCTGTGACAAGGCAAAGCACGGCGTTGAATTCCGCTACTTAATACGAAATGCCTCCGAAATTCGGCGGATAGTGAGGAACATAAGTTCATACTGCCTGCTCTGCTATGTCCGGTATACAGTGTGAAGCTAAAAAAGTGTATAATTTCCTTTTTAATAAGTAACTTAAATAAGTTATTTTAGTTTTTATTATCAAATGCAACTTTCTTACAAAAGCCAATTGCACCTTTGCATTTATCTAACTGAAATTTAGATAGATGGATATTGGATGATTTGTCATTCTGCCAAATTTGCGAGACAAAATTGTGTGTTGTGTTGCGTAATTCAACGCCATGCTTTTTTTTGTCACCAGAGCGAGGAAAAGAAACTAATTCATTCCTTCGAGTACAAATAGAACCTACCACCCTCGGCAACGGCATCTAATTTATAAATAAACAGTAAACTTATAGCAAATAATAACGTAATATAACAATAACATAACACGACACAACACGATACGACGACTTTGAAGTCTTTCGAGTGTTGGACTTAAAATGTTTTTATGTTGTGGGATAAAACGAGATTTGATTTTATTTCAAGCATTTCTTTAATCTGATTACGCAAAATATTAAATCACATGGGTTCTTTTTTTATTTTTGATAGCTTAAAATTTGGATCAACCTGAAAACCTCAGTGCTTACTTCTTTCCCTTCGAAAAAGAAGCTCATTTCCCTGCGGCGTTGAGTTTCGCCATTTAATGTTATTTTGAATCTTATTACAAAGTACTTTCTATATACTTCATAATATATTAAAGGTTTTTATCTAAAAAAAAGTATATTTGATATTTTGTTAGAATATTTCACTGTTCAATGGACACAGTATCAGATTCTGGATTCGTCAAACGAGTTCGCTGGTAGGCAATTGAGTACTTAATTGTATTAGGTTAATTAAGTTTAAGTAGATTAATTTAAATTTTTTTAGCTTCACCTGTATTTACGCCGCACATAGCAGGGTATGCAGAGCGAACCTGGGAAGCTGGTGTTGAGACACTCCGTTTCCATTATGACAATTCCGTACCCCATTTTTTGCCGAATTCTGGAGGTATTGCGTGCTATGTGCCGGAACGCCGCGCCGCGCTTTGTTTCGTTACCAGAGTGAGGAAATGAAAAATTAAATATTTAATTTCCTCGAAGGGGAATCGAACCCGCAACCTGTCGCACAACCGCACGCTTGTTACAACGGGATACAAGCCACGATTGGCCTTATTTATTTCATGCATAGTTTATAACAATTACAAAAAAATATTAGTAGTAATACACAAAAGCATAGCAGTCCAAAATACTATCAAATTAAATTTTATAAACATTATAAATTCTTACGTACATTTTACACTATACCTAAATCAAAAGTAGATATTTATTTAAGGGGTATTTTTATGTATTTGTGTATTTAAGAGTTTTACCCTTTAGGTACGATACTTTATACGTTGAGTCATGGAGGGCTGCGTGCGTAGTGCGCTGATGTCAGTACCAGTCAATATATAACGTCTCAAATTCTGACTTTCCTCACTTCTTCTCCTCCACTTTCCGTCCGAATTTGAGAGGTTGCAATTGGAGGTCATTTTTTTAATCCATACTATTATTATAAACAGGAAATATTTGTATGTTTGTAGTAAATAAAAGTAAAAACTACCTAGTCGATTTCAAATATTCTGTCACCATTAAAATGTTACATTATCACTGAGTAACATAGGCTATATTTACTGTTAGTAAATTTTAGGGATTCCTTCGAAAAAATATCCTGCATCTCATGCGCTGCAGAAACTGTTGAAGATAGAACAAAAAAATCCACAAAATTAAAGAACATATTTTGTGGATTTTTTCCAGTATTGTAGTTTTGACAAAACAACTAGGTACTTTTTTACAGTTTAATATTGTATAGAAATATAAACTAGAATCTAACCACGTTATACACGCCTTTATCTTAATCCTTGTCTAAATAAACAATTTCGTATTCGAGGCTGTTTTAATTACTCCTTAATTTTTTTATATTGGACAGTCCATTCAAAAGAGTTTACGCATTTGAAAATGCCAATCTGAACAAAATACATTTTTTCCGAATATGATCTTCAGAAAATTAACATCTTTCGTAGTCAGCTACAAATATTACTGTAAACATAATGTACAGTTAATATACTTGAGGGTCTTGGGATAAACATAACCTTCAAAACAAACTCTGAACGCTCACATGTCATGCGCTGGTTTAACTCTATAAGATACATAAAAACAATATTCTACAAATACATTGTCCTTTAAAAAACATATAAAAAGTCAGCAATATAATTAATTGTATTTATATAGCATTTAGTTTGGAAGGGGCCTTAAATTCAATGGAACCAGGACTGCAGCCCAATACATTTCTTAGATGGCCCCTGCCCCTGCATATAGCAGAGCCGGTAGAAAGAATACTGTGATAAACAAAAAAGTCAGTCAAGTAAGTCCGCATCAATTTGTCTTGAGTTGCCAGAGCGGGCAAATGTTATTCATTCCCTCAAGTGGAAATCGAACCCACAACAACTCCGTTTACTAATATAATATGACGCTGAACCACTGCACTACGAATCTAGGATTCGCAGTCGCAAAGAATCTGATTTCTACTCTAAATTATCCCTTGTGTAGGCCACACAGCGCCATCTTGTGACAGTTTGAAATAAAGAGAAATGTGAATGTATATATACACATACCACAGAGTGTAAACATTTTTTAGAATAAAACTTACTGACTAGAAATTATAATTAACATATTATTATTAAATTGTACAAAAATATTTTTATTCTTATAAGTTGTATAAATATTGCGATAGATGGCAATCTTATACCTCGTGTTAAAAGATAATACATACAAATTGTAAGAGATGTCACCCCAAGATTTTTTATCTTGTTAAAGCAATAATTGAAAAAAAATATATATATAGAATGCCTATTATTATTTTGGTTATTATTTTATATGGTAATATTATTATATAATTTGAAATTGTTAATTCCTCACGTTTGTCATTTCTTATGTTGGATTTTGTTATGTGGCGCCATCTATTAGTCGTTTGAGAATATTAGTATTACGTAGTTTTAAGAGATTACACTAGATTTCACTTATCTAGTTTTATATTAATTAGCATCATAATAGGCATAGTAGGTGTCGCTAGTGTTTATTTTATAATTAGTTAATTGGCCAATGGGGAACGAAAGTGTCATAATGGGAACGGGGTGTCTTAACACTAGGTTTTCTCTGTCTACTCTGCTATGTTCAGGATACAGCGTGAAAGTAAAAAAAAATAGCGCGTCTTTCACTACGGCATGGTTCAGCTGTAACGTGTCTCATTGCAAACATAGGAGTTGATGATTCGATTCTTTCTCGAAATGGATATGAGTATATTTCAAATATTTTCATTATTTCTTGCGATTTTCGACTTTGACTTATTTATTTTAAATGGTCCTTCACCTCTCATGATTTGAATATTTTTTTGTTTTACGTTTGTCCTCACGTAGCAGGGTAGGCAGGGAGCAACTATGTTACGACAATATCTTTTCCAAATTTATAGAATGAATTTTTGGTATAATATAGAAATAATTAAAACGGTAATTAAAGCTACACTATTGAAGTACAGATTGCGTAAATAAATGAGATTAAATAATAAAATATATTTTTACAGTAATCTTTTTAAATATTTATTTACAAATGCATAAAATGGCGGTAGATCCGCCATTTTTGAATTGCCACACTGACGGCTGAGTTGTCAGTGACAGTGACTTTATCAGTGACTGTTTGTTTGTTGTTGATGTCAAAAGATTTAAAATGTTGTTAATGAATATTGTGTTGTTTTTATCGGTTAACTTATTTTGTTCTGACTCTAGTGTATTGTTCTATTCCGACTTTAATAGTGCTGCTTCTCTCATTACTTGGTTATCCTACTTGCCTGATTGACAACGACTTTGGTTTAAGAATTGGTACGTACGATATTTAGCCATAACGCTGAGGAAAATGCCGAAATATCCACGTTCTAACTAACATGGATATTATTTTAATTTGTGTGGCCAGTTTTTATTGACGGTAATTTAAATGCTACGAAATTTTAAGACCTCATACGTAATCAGAATATGCTGACTAGATCCCCCTAGACTTATATCGTAATATGTTACGGGGATGCAATTGATGCATTCAAAAACAAGGGGGACACTTTGACAAAAAAAATTAGCTATCTATTAAATAAGTGGACAAATAAAACGATAAATGTAAGTGTGTGTAAAGTGTATTCCTAAGTGTTGCGTTGATTTAACATCTTTAACACTTCGCCGCCGTCAGCTACATACCTACGCTATTTGCTGCGACTCGATTTCTTGCATGAAGCGTGTGCGATGTTGCCGCTTTGACAGATAAGTGTGTGCGTATATTATAATATTCTTTACAAATGGCGTTTTATTTTAAAATGATAATTTTATTATTTATTTTGTTTGAAAAAATAACTTTTTCATTTTTGGCAATTAATTTTTTTCTCAATTATATTAGGCTTTTATAGAGTAGTTAAAATGGTTTTCATTTAAAGTGGTGCTTACACTTCCACCCTGTATATTTATTTATTTGTATAACAAAAATATAATTTCACATACGGCTCTTACATAAAAATTACACATAGTTTATAAAAACGGTAGATGAAGCTCTCATTATCCGTTATAATTTAATTAGCACCTGTGTCTTGTAGCATTTGATAATAAACGAGATTGGCTAAATCTTTATGACTTTTAGGCAATAATGACGTTGAGCGTATTACTATTTACATATTTATTAAGAAAATGTATAAAAATTTAACGTAGAGAGGGCGGGCTTTTTATACGTTTTCTTAATAAGTACTTTTGTCTCCTAAGTATGGAATAACACTTTAAAAATGTTAATAAATCCTGTTTAAATTATGAATTAAGAGGTTGTGACTGTAAGCGTGACGGTTGTAGGTTCGATTTCGACTCGAGGGAGAATTTTGTAATATTTTCATTTCATCGCTCTAGTAACGAGGCAAAGCGCGGTGGTGAGTTCCGCTACTCAACGCGGACTGTAAGGAACGAAAGGGCCTTAATGGAAACGGCATGTAATTTATGTTTTATCCGGAATATCGCAGATTGCCCAGAGAATACCACAGTGTCAAGACACTCCGTTTTTCGCATAAATATAATAAACTGCGTGTTAAACGAACTCAACGTGATCTAATCTGATAAAACAAGCATAATCATTTTTGCGGTATCATTTTCTTAATATTTTAAGACGTAAGAGAACGTGCTACTATATAATCGTAACGCGACGGTTGTGGGTTCAATTCCCACTCGGATGTTAAATGAATTATTATTTATTAACATTCTCCTTTCTGCGCGTCGAAAATTCTGTGGAAAGTGTGTATATCGTGGAGCTGAAAAAAAACAAAAAAATATTTTTACATTTCATACATGCAAACGTACTTACAAAATTTTTTATACTTATTTAATTTTTTATACTTATTATTTTATACTTATTTATAATTTACGGTCGGCCTGCTCGGTTTCCAGGAAGCGCGGGTTCGAGTCCCGCTGCGTTCAAATTTTTATACGTTTTCTAAATAAGTATTATTCT